>JAODFW020941205.1:0-10956 GCA_027575235.2 Palythoa mutuki
TAAATTCTCCCAAACTGCTTATACAGAAAGTATCGAGCTCAGTTGGGAGAATTTACCAACACATCATTTGTCGTGCTCGGGGCTTAAAGGGTTAAGTTTAAAGCCTGAGAAAGGCAAAAAATGGAGGTTAACGACGAAAACTAGGCTCTATACATGCAGTTTCAAAGGGGAAATCGGTGTCCAAAAAAAACAACTGTTAAAGAGTTTTTAAAATTCTTTGTAAATTTTTTTTATATTTAAAAACGCATTACAGAAACAGTATTCAACATATCGGTCTAATTTTCTCAGAAAAGGTTTATTTTGGAAACTTCTTTTAATACTCAGAACTTTTAAATTTGTATCTAAATTAGAAAGAGAAGTACGTTTGCTAATGAAGTAAATAATGTAAACAAAGATTCACCTATATTTGTCGTGAAGCACAGGATGCTAACTATTGACTCATCCTATCGTCCTTTATCCAGTCCAGAAGTTGAGGTACAAAATAGGTGATAATAATGTCAACACCTGTTGAAAAAAAGGTAATCATCCCTTTGTCGTCAAGTAACTAATTAGTTTTAATTTTTTCCGAGCAGCTCATAGACCTTTGCCATGCTTCCGCCATCTTGGACTGAAAACGAAGCTAGATGGCAAACCAAACCTTTCGCAAAACTTGACCTTAACCTCGTTTGCCCATTTTTAAGCGAAATCCAGACCAAAGACCCGTGGACCAAAGACCCGTGGCCCTTGAGGGCGGATGTCTAATTGTTTTAGTATCACCCAACTAGTCGGACAGAATCGAAAAGGCGATAATAAAGTTAGCAAATTCAAGTTGAAGAAATATTTACTTAGGAATAAACCGAAAGAAAACGTCACGCTCGATTGCGCCAATCTCCCAACGTATTTGCTCCTGTCGTAACTTCTACACTATCCATCAGAAAAGACCTGCTCGTATTATGCCTTCTAAACTCTTCATCACAAATCACCTGCTAGTCTCATGCCTTCTGAACTATCCATCACAACTGACCTGCTCGTCTCATACCTTCAAAACTTTCCATTACAACTGACCTGCTCCTCCCATACTTTCTAAAATCTGCCTCACAACTAACCTGTTCCTCCCATACCTTCTAAACTATCCATCACAACTGACCTGCTCCTCCCATACCTTCTAAACTATCTATCACAACTGACCTGTTCCTCCCATACCTTCTAAACTATCCATCACAACTGACCTGCTCCTCCCATAGCTTCTAAACTATCCATCACAACTGACCTGCTCCTCCCATAACTTCTGAACTATCCATCACAACTAACCTGCTCGTCTTATGCCTTCTAAACTCTTAATCACAACTGACCTGCTAGTCTCATGGCCTTTTAAACTATCCATCACAACTGACCTACTCGTCGCATGCCTTCTAAACTCTTCATCACAACTGACCTGCTCGTCTCATGCCTTCTGAACTATCCATCACAACTGACCTGCTCCTCCCATACCTTCTGAACTATCCATCACAACTGACCTGCTCCTCCCATAGCTTCTAAACTATTCATCACAACTGACGTGCTCCTCCCATACCTTCTAAACTATCCATCACAACTGACCTACTCGTCGTATGCCTTCTAAACTCTCCATCACAACTGACCTGCTCGTCTCATGCCTTCTAAACTCTCCATCACAACTGAACTGCTCGTCTCATGCCTTCTAAACTCTCCATTACAACTGACCTACTCGTCGCATGCCTTCTAAACTCTCCATCACAACTAACCTGCTCGTCTCATGCTTTGTAAACTCTCCATCACAACTGACCTGCTCCTCCCATGCCTTCTAAATTCTCCATCACAACTGACCTGCTCGTCTCATACCTTCTAAACTCTCTATCACAACTGACCTGCTCGTCTCATGCCTTCTAAACTCTCCATCACAACTGACCTGCTCCTCCCATGCCTTCTAAATTCTCCATCACAACTGACCTGCTCGTCTCATGCCTTCTAAACTATCTATCACAACTGACCTGCTCGTCTCATGCCTTCTAAACTATCCATCACAACTGACCTGCTCGTCTCATGTCTTCTAAACTCTCCATCACAACTGACCTGCTCGTCTCTTGTCTTCTAAACTCTCCATCACAACTGACCTGCTCGTCTCATGCCTTCTAAACTCTCCATCACAACTGACCTGCTCGTCTCATGCCTTCTAAACTCTCCATCACAACTGTCCTAAGGTTGAAGGCTCCCGCAACACTTCCATGGTATAACATGGCGTATTCCCCTGAAACCTAAAAAGACAACAAGTAAGGAGTTTATACTTTTATTTATTGCCACTGTAAATTGTATATGCAGTTCAATACCTAGGACTTGTGTTATAAAGCTGACAACTCCAAAGCCATGCATTTATTTCTAGGCACTACAGTAATATAGGATATGGTATACTATGATTTATAGAAACAACAATTTTAGTGCCATGATAGAAATATTTATTCAACTCAAGCTTCTTTTTCTCTTAAAAAAAAGTTCTGAGTCAAACTCATGACCCTCTGATTACCGGTCTCAGACGCTCTACCCACTGAGCTACAGGAACTCACGCAGGGAACGCGTCACTTAACGTGGTTCTTGTAGATGAAACATGCATTCTTTAACAAAAAATGCCAAAAAATTACAAATCGTTTATCTTATCAAAGCGTATGGGTATATTTAACCAAGCTGTGAGGAGGAACTCGTAAGACAGAGTGTAATCTGCAATAATCAAGTAAAGTGGCCCATTCCCGAAGTGAATTCTTGTAACTCAGTGAGTGGAGCGTTTGAACGGTAATCAGAGGTTCATGGATCCGATTCTTGTTAGGGAATCAGAAACTTTTTATTCTGAGAAAAAGAAGCTGGAATTGACTTAATATTTATTTCATAGTATTTTGAAGTTTAAAAAACTTCAACACTTGTGATTCAATGATATTGTACCTGGTGCTTAACGTTCTACATACTAATTGGTGATAACCTTGGCAAATTTAAAGATTAGTATAAATATTCAATCGTCTATTTAACAATTAGAATATGAGCTTGCAATTTCAATCAGCTGATAGAATGAAGACGGCGAAGCCCGTGTGATTCCATCAATTACTGATAGAAATTAAGAGCGAATTTTAATTATGCATAACGACTATCAAAAAATATAATTTGATGTCAAAGAAAGAATACTGTTTAAATTTCCATGTGACAACTAAACAAGAATGTAATTGCTGAAATATTATTTTAAGCTTTGCTGTCAGAAGTTCGAATCTCCGGTGCACTTGAGCACTTTTTTGCACGCTAAATAGAATTTTCCCAAACAAAGAAAGTAACCTGTTTTTATTTTTTTCACCTTAAGGACATGCAGTGTTGAATAAAACGGGTTCTCGGTTCATTTTTTGTAGTTTATTTTTACTCATATGTCAATGCAATAACCTATTTACATGAAATAGCATTACTGCCGCTTGAGCTGGTGACAGGCAAGGATTCTCTTCCATGCAACACCTAATTTTAGTACCACAACTCCACTACTTATTTCAGCAAAATACAAAATACATGCAATTTTAATTAAACTAATCATGTAACCGATAACTAAAAGATACTTGCTCTTTCAGCAACTGAAATCCCTTCCAAAATGCTTTGGGTTTTGAGTCCGCGGAAAAATAGGTTACGAAATTCGAAAATGATCTTGTAGTATATCGCTAACACTTGTGGGTTTGTGAAAGATTTCAGCGTAGAAATTGCTTAAACAATTTTTTAAAATTTATTCAACTTCCATTCACCACGATAGAGCAACAATTTTTGGCTTTGTAAGCCATGTGCTGTAGCTACGCCGTAAGGTATTGTGGGGGAAATTTTGTCGGCACGACGACGACGACAACGACGATGACGGAGGAAACACAAACCCATTTTATGACTCGGTTCAGCCCAGTAAAAAACATACCCATCTTATGACTGGGCATACGGCAGGTAGCCTAGTAATAATCCGGCAGATATGTAAACAAACGTTTAAACCAAAAGATTGAAATTGAAGTATTAATGATTGAATTATAAAAGACTTAATTTTTGGATTAAACGTTTAAATGTTAGAAAAAGTAATTATATAATAATTAATAGTACATATTCTAAATAAAAGTCTAAATTAATCGTAGCTAAGCTCGAAATTTCGCAGTAATTGGACACCATATATCACTGGCTAGCTTTCTTATAATTTAATACATTTTCTCTTCCCCAGTTTAAATTTCAAGTTATTTCGATATCTATAAATGATTTAAATGTTGACAATTTTTTAGGTAGTCCAATTTCGTTCTTGAATAGGTGAAAAGTCGTTAAACTCTGTCATGTCCTGCCCAAGCAAACTTTTGACAGTCTTACTGGCTGACACTGAAAAAGTTCCACTTTCCACTTGCGGCCAAAAAATACTGATTTGTACTGAAAAAAAAACTATTAGGGTAAAAGTCATGAAATTCAAAAGACTGGTAGGAATAGTTCCTATGTTTGTTTTTCGGTAGTGTGAATGAAAGAATAAATACACTGATGCGGGAGACAATGACGTCATATGCACGCATGACGTAAGAAACGTCATAGAAACATCATGGATAAGCCACAACAAACTAACATGTTATGATCTGTTATGAGCAGACAATTAAAAATGTAAGTAAGTAGTATGTAAAACGTACCAACATACACACGTTCAAGAGTTGTTCTTGTTGGGCTAATATTTAAGAATGATTTTAAACTCGATTAACTTTGTAAACCTCAGAATAGATTACTGTTCGACTTAAATGACTTAAGAGTGAATGACTTTCTTCCAACAAGCACGTTAATTACAGTGACAAACAGAGAAATGGCTCTTTGACGTAAAATGGAAGTCATTAGAACAAGTACAATATAATTGACTGAGGCTTGACCAAGAACAAGTATGACAAGTATGACAAAGTTAACTTTAAAATTATTTTAAAAAGGGCATGGCTCCTTGATTAATAGTATCTACTGACAAATAACCACTCCATACTTGCACGATTCAATGAAAATACTTTTACTGGAAGTAATAATATATATACACTGAAGAACGATTTAGTTTACAAACCTCAAAACAGATTAAAATGACTTAAGAGTGAAGGGCGTCATTTCAACATGCACGTCAATTACAGAGACAGAGGCTTGGCCCACTTACTTAATAAGCACGTCATTATTTGTTTATTTGTTTATTTATCTATTTCAGAACAAGAGTGCAATAGTTGACGATAAATTATTTTTAAAAAGGCCTGGCTCTTCGACTGAAGAAATCTACTGACAAATAACCCCTCCATACTTGTACTGCTCGAAGAAAATGCCTTTATTGGCATTAACAGAGGGAAGGATTCGAAAATACGTTTCTTAATTGATGTTCAATGGATTTGAACCTTTTTTCCTTGACGTAAGCCATTAATTGACAAATTACTGCACCAATTACTACTAATGTACTATTTGAAATAATAAATACCTTATTTGGTATCGAGGAAGAGTGAAGAACGTAATTCGAAAAACTACAGCATAATTAGGATTCTTTTCACACCTATTTAAAGGCATGAAATTCATAGGGAGCTTCAAAGTAACTAAGGACGCGAAGTTGATACCTACAGATCTACTATTTCAAAGGTACTGTGCGGTTAAAATGCAGTCATTGATGACAGACAATCAAGACACAAGCCAGGGCCACTTCAAACGTCTTCATAGTCATCCCAATGTTAGGTCGCCTTCTCCTGTCATTTCAAACGGGTACGTATCTTCAACCTCCTTGGCACCCAGCGAGCTTGCTCCTTCACATTTTAAAAATATAACACCTGAAAATCGATTACTAAATCCCAAAGAAAGAATAAAACGCAAACTTTCAAGCCCTCAGAATGGAGACACAACTTGGTCTGGTAGATCACCGAACGAAGCTTTCAGTACTCAAAAGAATAAAGAAAATGAACGAGTGGCAGTTATATTGGAAAGTGAAATGTGCCTTGCCCAACAAGAAGAGCGAGCTTCAAGCAACGTTTTGATGCATCAAATCGATCAAGAAGATGGTTACTTACTGTTATGTTTTAAGCACACTCGTTCACTCACTGAAGAAAAAGGATACAATTCAAGGGAGCACAAAGTAAGTAGGCCAGCCATAAAGGTTATCGACACAGAACAACACAGTGCCAACAGAGAGGATAATACTTCAAGGTCTTCCAACAGATCATATAACGTTGAATCAAATGTCCAAGCCCAAAGAATGCTACCACCAATCCAGATTTTTCAACGATTAGAGTATTCATGCCCACCTCCAAATCCCACTCTTTTACCCATTGACGAACAAGAATACCTTCTACGGAAACAAAGAGTAACTAAACCAGCTATAAAGATCATCGACACAGAACACCACGTGACCATCAGAGAGGCTGATGCTTCAAGATCTGCCAGCACATCACATAACGTTGAATCAAATGCCCAAACCCACAGAATGCAACAACATATCCAGAGTTTTCAGCGAGTACCGAATCCATCTCCAACTCCAAGTCCTACACGATTACTTTCTCGTCGCCAAAATAAAACAAGTGTCTATTTTGAAGCAGCGACAGCTTCTCGTTGCATTGAAGAAACTAATCTTGTTTCTACGCGAGCAAGGAACGAGAAACATGTCAACAACTTTACTTTTATTGAAACCAATGCAAGAGAAAAACAGAGAAGGGCTGGTGTAGCAGAGCACGTTAGCGTTGGAAAGGAAAGAACTAGACGTATCAGTGTGTGTCCTGCCACTGACACTACCAGAAAAGAAAGGCAGTTTGCTCGAGTTGTAAACAAGCGATTCTAATGACTGTGATCGTACTTCATAAACCAAGGTCTTAGTATCCTAGCAAACTTCACTATCAGACCATTCAGCTCCACTTAGAATCAAACTCAACTATATTACTGTTGTTTCCAGCTCTTATCGTTTTTGGTAATGCAGAAAAAGGTAAATTTTCTCTAAATTAGTTCCCTGTACGAAAAAACAAAACAAAATGTTTTCAAGGGTCGCACAAAGCTTTATTGCTGTTCCATTACTAGCACAGTATTTAATATGTTTTGTTTCAAATAAAGTGTGCAAAAGAGTCATCAGTTATCCCTGATCAGAATAGTTTCTAAGGCTTGCTGCTACACTCTATCTAGGATACGAGAATTCTAAAATTATAAACTCAAAGAATGTTGACAACGTTTAAAAAGTCACTCATAAATTCTGTCAATGTAGATATTTTTAATGGTCAAACATTGCGTTTGAACAATATCCTTAAATTCTTACAATATTCCTTTATGTAGTATTTATACAATTTCTCGACATTTCTTATGGCATTCCATGTGGGCCTTTTATAAGATACTTGAAGAATCATTTAGAATAAGTGTTTATTAGTGTATATGCCTTCTTTATTTTACTCTTTTTATTTAAGTAACAAATTTTTACATTCTTATAAGCTAATACAATTAATATTTTTATTCATATTTTATTTTACCCATATTCTACCTTAATTACTGTAACTTGTTGTATAGCATCTATAGGTTTGTGGTAAAATGAGAGCAACTATATGTGGAGGTATTACCTAATGAATCATCATCATCATTATTATTATTATTATTATCATTATAAAAAAATGTATAAGTTATGTAAATATGTACAATAACTGTTCAACAAAACAGTTAAAAAATGTTCGCAAATACGTAGAGCCAAAAACTCACCATCTATGATGATCACTATCTGAGCGTCAAACGCGAGTAATTTTACCGAACCTATTTTTATTTGTAACAATATCAGTTTTAGTATATATTATAAATGTAAAACGAATGTAATAAATGAATGTATAAACTGATATTTTGTCTCAGGTGCTAAAACACCAAAATATGAAAACTGCGTCACGATTGCTGTTACTGGTTGCTAGCTCACAGCAATTACTTCTTATGATTGGTGCTGTACACGATGTCAAAACGTTTTCCTGGTGCTTGCTCTTACATAATTTCATAATTCTTAAAGGAAGTAACTTTTCTTACCTGATAAATTGCCAGTGGTACATCCGGGAACTGTGGCAGTAAAAGCAAATCTTACAATAACATAGCCTGCGTAGCTGGTCTTGTGAGAAGGCAAAAATCGATCGAAAAGACTGGGGAGAGGTTAATAAAGGTACTGGTGCGGGAGAAGGTCTTTCCTTTCCCCTTCCAAGTCCTCTCAAACTCGTCCTGCATGGGGTCCAAATAATATGGCAAATTTTCGATTTTTCCTTCTCATCATAAGACCGCCAGCTACGCAGGCTAACAATAACATCACAACACAATCAGACTTATTCAGGAACAAATTTAAAGTGCTAAGGCTTGAATACTTTTGTTGTCTTTATTTTAATTTATGCGCTTCCCAATGCCACCCACATTAAAACGCTACCCAACCCCCCTCCCCCCAAAACAATTTTTTTTGATGCCTGGTTTTCAAACGATACTTTAACAGTTTTTTCCAAATCGTTCAAGTCAGCGTTTAAAATGGTAGTCGACTTTAACACTTGATCAAGCTAACTAAATCCATATATGGGCCTATGTGGCCCATGGGAGCCAGTGCTTATCTCCGGTTTCTGTAATGTTAAGTGGATACCCTTGACAGGACACTAATCCATCGTAGGTTAGCCCCCAGCAGAAGCTGGTACTCATTTTACCGACCTCAGGAGGATGGAAAGCTGAGTCATCTTTGGCGGAAAAGAAGGTCACACAAATGTCGGCTGCGCCGGGGATCGAATCTGGGATTTTGTGCTTAGAAGACAGAGATCTTACCGCCAACCACCGAGCGTTGATTAACTACCTTATTATGTGAAAGTTTTGCTTTAATTCAATTTCGCGATTTTACAAAATTCGCAAACATAACTTGACATCCTGTATGTCAATGATCGTCAAAAACTGGTTTTACTGCTTTCAGGAACTTCTAAAAAAATTACAGTTTTGGTATTTTAGGCAACGTTGTGGCTCCACTCATGACTGTTGCTTTCTCAGTCTGCTTTCTCAGTCTGCTTTCACTCCAGATACACTTTCTACAATCACGAACTGCTTTTATACATTTATGAGAAATACTTATTGTTACTGTTGACTTAAAATCCCAACGTCCCGGTTTTGTTAGGAAACTGTGGATAAACTCGTTTAACTTAGTTCAGTGACACACATTTCCTTAGGATTAAGAAACAAAATAAAGGAAATTAGTCGAGAATTGCAGATGTTTAATTCATAAACGCGAAAAAAAGTGACTTAAAAATGAGTTTTTCGCAAAATATTACGAAAAATGCGTACTCTCAAATCGTAAAATTAAGGTGTCGCGTTAATAATGTAATGTGGTAAAACAGTGAATGGTTTCAAATGGTGGTAGGGTAAACCATGTGGGTTTTTTTTTTCAGATCAACTAAAAACAATGCCGAAAAATAATTAATTCAGAGTTGCCAAATTATGCAATTTTAATTGGAGGCAATCATGAAAAAAAACGAATCCAGACAAATCGCTTACAGTTTTGTAATTTAACATACCTTTGACCTGTGTGCCAAAAGTCTTCCATTTGAAGAACCATCATTTCTGTTTCTTCTACACTTGCCTGTTAATTGTCAAAATTATAAAACTGCTCCAGTAATTCAGTACAAGGTGTGCAAAATCGTCTAAACAAAACCTGAAACATTTTATCAAGACAAGCGACGAACGGAAAACAAATTCCAGTTCTTTATTCAATTAATAGTTAAGAGTCAAACGAAAAACAAATTACAAGACTTAGGCCCATTTTAGGTGCGAGATGCAAACTTAGTATGTCACTAAAAGCATTTCCAAAACAGCTAAAAAAACAGAAGTGTTTGTTTAGCTTCCTTTTCCAGGGATTTTCCAGGAACTAAAAGAACGACAAATCCAGGACTTTCAAGAACAATCCAGGGAAAATCGATTCCAGTCCTTTCCAGGAAGAGTATAAATTCAAAAGATCAAGTTCAAGCAATAAACAGAGACAAATGTAAGCGTAGATAGAAATACACAGGAAACAACGCTGAAAATATGTACTAAGATTTACTCACCTCCTGCAAGAGTTGAAAAATAGCTCGGTTTACTTTAAGGAACTGCTCGAGAGTTGTATAACTCAATCCAACAGCCTGTAGTAACCCAAATAAAATATATACGAGGGAATTTTTTGACTCATCCAGTAGATATTAACCAAAGAAAAAAGAATTTGAATCGCTTACTGAAAAAAATCACATGTTTGGTAGAAATCTATAATAATTGTATAAAAAAACTCTTTTTACAGATAAAATCAGTTAAAACTGTTCCTAAATGTGAACAGACAATAGGTTTCAAAATAAATAATAAAAATCTAAACGTTTGCTAAAATTTTTCGCCGATTCTCAGGCTCTTCAGGCAAAGTCCGCCATTTTGTATGCAACTATGTACTTGATGTAAGACACCTGAAATGATCCAACCTGTTCTGGTAATTCATGTCAGACCGCATTACGAATCTTTTTCCTCAATGACTGCACGGGGTAGTTTAACCACCGCCTGGTAAGCCTAGTTGGTAAGGCGCCAGTCTGCCGTGAGGGAGGCTCGGGTTCGATTCCCGGCCAGACCTTCACTCAGGGTCTTAAAAAAAACTGAGAAGGTGCTGCCTTTGCTCTAACATCTGAAAATGGTTAGACATTCACGTCTTCTCGGATAAGGACGTTAAACCGTAGGCCCTCGGAGACGTGTATTTGTTTGTGTGTGTGTTTGTCATGTGATATGTCTCCGTCCACCTCAGAGTGGTAAATGCACATACGATTATTTCATAGAATATGCGCAATATAAATGATAAATGATAAAGATTATTATTATTATTATTATTATTATCATTATCATTATCATTATTATTATTATTATTATTATTATTATTATTTAAACGATTGCATTGTAACTCAATACCAGGTTTAATTTCCTCTTGTTCCTTAAGCCGTGTTTAGACGCAGT
>JAODFW020941303.1:0-10956 GCA_027575235.2 Palythoa mutuki
TGTTATTATTTGTCAGTACAAATAACCCTAAATACTTAATTCTCTTTTATCTAATTAATGTTATTTGTAACAAAGTCCACACTATAATAATTTTTTTTCCTATATATGTACTGCTGACATAAGCCATTTAAGCCGCTGGCTTTGGCCCTACTATTATGTAATCACTGGAAAATATTCAATAAAAAAAATCAATCAATCAATCAACTTTTTTCCTGATACTGAATGGAATTTTTCGTGCACTCTGTGCTATTGGTGTAACATCTGGGTTGATGTGAATTTTGGCTTGGTAACCCATGA
This sequence comes from Palythoa mutuki, assembly GCA_027575235.2. Lineage (NCBI taxonomy): Eukaryota > Metazoa > Cnidaria > Anthozoa > Zoantharia > Sphenopidae > Palythoa > Palythoa mutuki. Next base: position 298 of record JAODFW020941303.1, read on the forward strand.
GTTTTCCAGTCCTTTTAAATTTGGCTACCAGAGATTTTTTTAACTGCATTGCATTAATTTGTACTGAATCATAAAACTCCCAGCTCTATGGATGTTTTCCGTCCCAGTAAGGGTTTACCTTCTCCACCAATGACAACAAACTCTGCCTCGGTCTGGCTAGTTTTCTCAATGATGAATTCGGACAAAGACAATGGTTTGGTTCCTGTGTCCTTGAGCAGTGTTTGGACTTGGCGTCCAAAGGACTTTGATGGATTCCATATGCTACTGCTGGTGATCAGTCAGGTGGGCGCAATTTTTGCTGGTCAGCTTTGCATTTGCAGCAAAAGCTGGCACTCAAGCATATTTTTGCAAAACAACAACTGCAAAACCAGGAGACAAAAGCAAGATCTTTCTGTGAATCAATAACTGACTGTATGCGTTCAAGTCCATTAGGTTTGCAACTGACTCTTCCAAATATAAATGTTTATTGATCACTTAAATTGTAATGTTTAAACAGTACTCTTACATGACATTAGCTTGATATTAAGAGAATTTACCGAGGAAAAGGAGAACACCCCCTATGTCTGTAAATTGGAGAAACTCAAATGTGGCATCTGCATAATGTTTTGTGTTCTTCTGTTTTAATGTTTGCATCCAAACCACTGGAAAAGAGTTCATTCTAAATTTCAAATAAAATCAAGCATACATGCAAACAGGGTTTATATATTATATCAGGTGTAAAGTATAAAACGGGTTAGGTTTTTGTAGGTTATGCTTCACAGCCCAACCAAAAATTTTGAGTAGTTCTCCCTCCTCCCCCATCCCAAATATCGTACATCACACGAAAGTGAGTCCAAATGATTATTTTGTCATTTATATAAGATTCAGCCAAAAATATTGAAAACTTTATTTCTTTCTTTCTTGGTGCCAGAAAATGCTTCAATTGGTATTCTAATTAGTGATTTTATATTTTTATTAAAGAGCACAACTACATGAACATCCCGCAGCCCGCAGCTTGCAGTGTTTCAGTGAAAGCTTGGGTTTCGCTTTATCCTGATAAAATCAGTAGCGAACATCCGTGTCAGGATAATAAAAAAAGTAATCCATTTCTACAACAAACAACTGAGAACATATTCCAGGCAACACAACGTTTTTCTTGTGAAGGACGATCAACGGCTGAAACTTAGTGAAGACTAATTCTTCCTTTGCAATGAGGTATCCAATGTTAAATTTAATATTCATCTGTCTGGCTTCCTCTTCTTTGCTTCGGGACTCCGCTTGTTTGGCTGGCTTTTCGTAATTTGAGCGTCTCAGTACGTGGCATGAAGTTGTGAATCTCGGTGTTTCGTGATCGTTTCTCTCCTGTATTATTACGATTTCCCGTAACAAATTGGGATTTTTCCAGCCATGTGTTCTCCAACAGTGCGGCAAAATTTGCAGAACATGGCAAGATAATTCCTCTAACCACCACGGGTTGAAATTTTAGTTGCGATTTTTCGCGCCATTTACACTGCTACTTGAACTCAAATCGTTTCCTTCATCTTTACTTGTGGTAGAAGTGTCGATTCTTGGTCGTTTTGCCAAAGAAGAATCATTATCTGCCGATCGATGGGTAAAAAAATGAATTTATTTTTCCTGATGCGATGCCATAAGGTCAGATATTTTCTTGTGGAACAGCTGACTGCATGCTCGTTCGTGTTTTACAAACTTGATGTTTGATTGTGCCGTACGTATGCCTAATAGGTCAACCGCTGACTACTTGTCAGGCAGACGTCTCAGTTTGCTGCAATGGATCGACTGGTGTTCCAAGAACAAAACGTGTTGTGTTGCATGGAAAACTATTTCTTTCAAATTGAAAACTGCTGTTTTGTTTGTTAATGAGGAAAAGTCCAGTTTTAAAATTAACTTAAGTTTTGGAATCTTTAAATTCCACGACTTCTTTGAACTTTGTACTCCTATAATTTAGATTTGATAGTAGCACATTGTGCTCCTGACTCCTATTTTTTAGTCGCAAACAATAAATTCCAGTTGCATATGCGACCAAAATGTTAGATCTTTATTTCCTCTATGGCTGCCGAATGGTAGCAATGTTTAATCCTTGTTAAAATATATTTGACTTAACCATTTATTTATGTGAATTTGAAACAAAAGCAAAACAACATTTAATCATTTCGAAAAATGCTTTTAATTTGAACTCATGAAAAATCGATTAAAACTTTTATTTTATTATTCAAATTTAATCTTCTCATAATATATTTGAACTTTCGCCAATTTTATTTAATCTTCCTGGGGTGAGCGCGGCCAAGCCTCGTTCTGAAGTCTGCGATCTGAGAAGACTAGGTTCTAATTGTTCTCCTCGTGGACCATCATGGCGACGAACGATATCAACGTTGGTAAAAAAGTCCAAAGTTTTCTAGCGTCTGTTTTAATGAAATCATGTAAATTACAACTTAAACGAAAAGAATGCGACGATCTTATGGCCGACATATTAGCACATATCGATTTAGTGGGGAAAACTGTGCAGTTTTTGGCCGGAATTTCGGATTTGCTGGATGTTGATACAGAAGACATCAAAAGCTGGAAAAATATCTACGACGTGTTTTCTGCAATTGAAAAGGGATTTATTCAGCTTTATACCTTACAACAGGAAGAGTCGTTAAAATGCTATGTCAAACTTCCGTCGTCTGTTTTAGAAAGTGATCGTATTTCCAAGGAATTGCTCGTAGAATTACATGGTTTAAATTTCTCATGGGCAACAATCTCAAGAATGTTCGGGGTGTCAAGATGGACTATTATGCGACGCGTAGCAGAATATGATTTAGGCCATTTACAGAAGTTTTCTGATATTTCGGATGAAAGGGTTGAAGATATCATCAAGGACTATATTTCTCGTCATGGCTCTACAACAGGTGAGCCATTTATGACAGGATATTTTCATTCTTTGGGCCTACATGTACAGAAGGTCAGCTCTTAATAACGTTGATCCGCATAACACAGTCTTGAGATGGGGAACAGTTGTATCTAGAAGGAAGTACTTTGTCAAGTGGCCTAATTCCTTGTGGCATATTGATGGCCATCACTCTCTCATTAGATGGAAATTTGTAATTCATGGCTGCTGTGACGGAAAATCAAGAAAAGTAATTGTTTCGGAATGTGAGTTGTTGCCAGTTGCAAATCGCCAAGGTTTCAAACCGGTTGTACACAGTTTATTCAACAATCACTTAGTTGATGTACAAATGGATAGCGTTCGAAATCTAATCACAGAAACATGTTACAATCAATTAGAAAGGTCCGGAGAATTTAAAGAACTTTTATAGAAGAACAATATGAAACGAGAAGATACAATTTTACATACCCGTTGGTGTCTCTCACATTCCGCGACTAAAAACATTTCAAGTTAATGATCTTAATTAGTTATTATTACGTCATGATTACTTCACATGAAATTTTTTCGTATTAGAACGAAACAAAAATGAATCTGTAGATATTAAACTCAGCGGTAACTAAGAATTCGAAACTGGTCTATTGCAAGCTCCTCTGTTAAAAGACATGGAAGTTCACGTCAAGGACACAGACACACCTGGTTTGGTAATATCCAAAGCACAAAGTGCGAGATCTTATTTCGTTGAAACTCCAACAAACGTAATAAGATGTAACCGATCAGAAGCGAATCAAGCCAAGAATGAAGCCAAGTATGTACCATCAAAGCTATCACTATTTCCATCCCTCAAAACAAGACCTACAACAATCAAACTTTCTCTGTGCGAGAAAAATTGGGTTTGACCTAACTGTAAAAAGAACTGCTGGAAATGTTACATATATAAGTGACAAAGATCCAAACTTTCGTGCCACCAAAAGAGAAAATATTGCCAAAAACCAACGAAACGCTTGCTACGCAGGCTAGCATTGCTCAAAAGGAAAAAGTCCGGGAATGACGTCACAGCCCAGTCCTCCGAAACTCGGGTATGAACCAAAATGGCTGGAAATTTTGTGAGTTTGAGCCACCATAGCAAAAAAACCATATGACCAAAATTAAAAATTTTTCGCAGAGCTTAAAATTATATGTTAAATATGAGCCAAAAACGATTTTGTGTTAGTGGCACTCTAAATAACTTTCTCAATTCATACGTATGTAATTCTGTTAACTGCACTCAGTCTCCTTATTTGAAGACCTGTAGATGACATCATAATAATATCAAAATACTGTATAGTCATTCTTATTATTAACCAGTTTCTTGAACTTCAATATTATTATATTAACTCCCGACGTTCGGAATCACTTTCGTTTTGTTTTATAAAGGAACATTTTCACCACAAAAAGACCAAAGTATGAACAGCCTAAAACAATAAATAGACCCTGTAGGGATTCTGGGGGATTCAATGGAAGGGAGTGAATACTGCACTGAATTGCTGAACTAATCAATTGAAGCACCCAATTAAATAGCTATGGAGGTAGGGGTAAATGTTAAATCGTTTTGAAGAAGTGCCAAGGCTGATGACGTTGATCTATTTATTTACATCGTCAAGACTGTAGACAGTCTTGTGCAAGTCAGCAATGTTCTGACCACCGAAGGCATGGTCTAAATTAGGTATGTCCATAAGACAGTCGCAAAACATATACTTTAAATTTTCGATTTAATTTTGGTACATTGAAGCTACAACTAATTACAAAATTATAATTCTTGCTCGAAAACCATAACCTAAGAACACTTGCAAACATAAGTGTATTTCCAAAGAAACTTGCCACCGGTATAGTTGAGAAAGTCAAGGTTAATTCGTTGCATTTAGTGTTTTACCTAACAGTTCTTTCACTGCTTCAAGGTTTTGTTGAATATGTCTGTTAAGTTCACTTAGCAATTTAAACCGTTTATCACAGTGATGGCAAGCATACATTTCACGTTTCTTTTTCACTTTAGTCTTTTTACCATCATCAGACTGGCGTGACTGCTGTGGCAACTTCACGTGCATCTCATTCTTTTCTCTTGCATGCATCCTTTTGTGACTGATTAATTGACTTGATACAGTGAAAGACTTGTTACATTGATCACAATGGTAGGGTTTAATCCCTGTGTGTGTTCTTTTGTGTCTGATTAAATCATATGCTCGACTGCATGACTTGTTACATTGATCACAATGGTAGGGTTTAATCCCTGTGTGTGTTCTTTTGTGTGTGGTAAGCGAACCTGATTGACTGAATGACTTGTTACATTGATCACAATGGTAGGGTTTAATCCCTGTGTGTGTTCTTTTGTGTGTGATTAATTCATGTGCTCGACTGAATGACTTGTTACATTGATCACAGTGGTAGGGTTTCATCCCTGTGTGTGTTCTTTTGTGTGAGGTAAGCGAACCTGATTGACTGAATGACTTGTTACATTGATCACAATGGTAGGGTTTCATCCCTGTGTGTGTTCTTTTGTGTATGGTAAGCGAACTTGATTGACTGAATGACTTGTTACATTGATCACAATGGTAGGGTTTCTCACCTGTGTGTGTCCTTTTGTGTGTTATTAAAGTACTTGTTTGAATGAATGACTTATCACATTGGTCACAGTGGTGGGGTTTCATTCCTGAGAGTTTTTTTGTGTGTGCCATTAAGGAACTTGACATACTGAATGACTTGTTACATTGATCACAGTGGAACGGTTTCAACCCTGTGTGTGTTCCTTTGTGTGCGGTTAAAGAACTTGACAAAGGAACTTGACACACTGAATGATTTCTTACATTGATCACAGTGGTAGAATTTCAACACTGTATGACTGTGTAATTTGATCTTTTACGTCACTTTGTATTTCTCAAAGGTCTAAGTTGGGCTAAGATAACAGCTTGTTTTATTTTGTGTTCTGCCAATGATCTCACAATGGTTACAAATGCAAGGAATTATTCTTGTTGGCGTTCACCTTTTTCTGCTTCAATTGATGAAGTCTCATTTGCACAAGTATCCTAAATGTTTAAAAAGATCCTGACTGCTTTGTTGCGGTTTATGCCGATATTTGCAATGACCTGGTTTTACTACAACAAAGTTGGTTCACTTTTTTCTACCTACAAAATAAAAAAAGGAAGCAAAGCATGAAATAATAACATTTCTTTCTGAGGCATATTTTCAGTTCCAGTAAAAGAAAAATAACAATCAGCAAAATCTGTGGAAACTTCTCTTTCTAAGCTAGTTTAGCATGTGTAGCAGGTTGACTTGTGATGAGGAAAAGCGAAAATTAGGGCGCCATGTTAAATTATTTTGGGCGAGAAAAACAACTGGTTGGGAAGGGGAGGGGAAGGGGAAAGGCCGCCTGCCCAAAAGAGCAAGTTTTTTGCTTCCCGCCTCCTTATATTAATAAGCACAACTGACCAAAAAGGAAGTAACTTTGGCTGTCATAAAAAATATTGTACTGATTTAAATGTTTCGGTTTTACTAGCTAATCTACAGAAAGTTGAGTCTTTAGAAACAAACATAAGCGGTTTGTTCTTCCTGTTCAAAAAATTTTACAGGCCAGATATCAAACTTCAATTTCGAAATCACTGCGAAGTATATTTTAAATGTAAGATATCACTCCTAAGAAATGAAGCTTAGCCAAAACTTACTTGTAAAGTTGTCCAGAGCAAACCTCTGAAATAAATTTAAAAGCGACACAAACAATGATGATTGATGCAGCAATATACAATAGTGGCTATGCAAACCTCCTGCATTTCCCGCATCAGTTTTAAAAAAATTACCATTTCTTTATTTCTATCAGATCTGTTCCTTCTTTTTCTAAGAACGTTTTATTTAAAAACTTATTTTGATCACCAGTCACAGACAAATGTACATCTGTCAATTTGTCTGTCAAAACATAGCAAAATGTTTTCCCTAATTTCTCGTGAAAAACTGTTTTAAAGTAAAGTGAGCATCATTGCCATTGTAGCAGTTTCATTAAGATTACTGGCTGCTGCTTGAGGCATCCTTGCACGATCAATGATGCATAGTGTCATTTCGCAAATTGAATTGCACCCTTGGCGGCCTCTATGCATCTCTGTAGGATAATTACAGCTTTAAAGGAATATAATTCCTCTGTTCTTAACAGTTTGCAGTGACAAATTTACTGGCATTCTATTTGTTGTACAAATGGGTGTGCTTATCTGTCTCGTAAACTTTAAGAATTATTTCTCATAATAATCACTGATGAATTACCAAATTGCGCTTCTCGTGTGCCTCACATTCTGCATCTCAATCAGTGAATAGATTTAGAGGCAATCCATGGCGATTGTTTAAAATAATAGACTTGACTTCACTAATTTGTTTCATGAACTTGAGTTCGGATGTACTTGAATACCTCATTAATCAATAGCAATACAACTTTCTCTCACAACTAAGGGCATTTTATCACAGCAGAAGGAAGAAAAAAGAAAGACTCATTATGGTCAAATTATTTCCTTGCAAAGGAATTTGTTGAGAAAACATGTTTGATCACGCACGCCATATGTTGATTTCATAACAAGAGTTACTATCTTCACCAACGTTACAGGCCTAAAAAAGCGTTTATTTCGATTTTTACTTGGTTTGACAACCACATGTTTGAAAGAAATTTTATAAGTTCCTTGAAAGTAATCATTACAAAAAGAACATCCAAGTTTTGACCGAAGTAATCTCATTTCATATCTTAAATGCATTTTTGACATACCACTGGGAGTTTGCATGTGCAAAGTTCGGAGACTCTTCGATATTAATTTTAGAATTCAAATACACACTTAAATGTCAACAATTTGACATTTTTCCTTTACTTCTCAGTAAATATAAGAAGGGCAACGTTTACTGATGATGTAACAAAATCCATAATGCTGAACAGTAATTATTGCTTTCCTTCATGCACGCGGTGTTGATTGCATAGCCATATCGACCTAAATCTTCTACAAATTTGCAAGAAAATATTTGTTCTGAACACTCTTAAGGTTACTGTATACCTTCAGGGGTGTTTTGCGTCAAAAGGATACAGTGGATCTCTTTTAAACCGTAGATACCAAACCCGCAGAGTTCTCCCCACAGCAAAGGTAGCAGAGCATAGGTTTATAATCATATGATCAATCACGTGATGCCAGACTTCCATTATGCATTTTATTGCTATGGTTACTAGGGGCTTTTATGAGAAGCCGGTACCCAGGTACCAGTACCCGTCTACTCTGACTACAGGTACCCGGGTACTTCAGTGACATTTAGATTGAGTGATGCATTTCGTTTCGACTGGTGCAGTTTTTGCATCCAGTCACATTAACTGGAGATGAATAAAGCAACAGTTTTCGCCGATTTTCAGAATTGTTTTTTCTTCGAATTCAAAGAGTTTCTATTTAAGGATGATCGTTGTCGACCTGATCATTAAAAACACGCGATATTCCAGTATCGGAGGCATGGCTGTCACCAGACCTCCTTAAAAAGGAAAATTGTCACGTAGTGTCACTTGGCTTCAACTACGGAACGGAATCACGTGTTGTGAGGACACCTACGGCGCTTGTGCACCACTCAATATGGTACCTGCTCAATATGATACCCGCCTACATTACATGCAGTACCCTTCTACTTCAAAAGTTAATGAATCCCCTGAGAGCTAAAAATTTGAAGATGAGAAATGTCTTGCTTGATCATTATTAACCCTTTTACACTACTCAGGGTTGCCACTATTTACTGGTCGTATAATTTAAGGACTTTTTCAGGACTTTCAAGGACTTTTTCAAGCAAATCAAGGATCTTCTCTACCACATAAACCTTGAATGCTTTAGAAATTTTTTTCGAAAATCGGTTCAGCAATACACTTACAACATTATCAAGCTTTAGAAGATTTGTTTTGGACAAAAATCAAGCCTCTCGGAGACTTTGCAGCTTTTGTTTAAAAAGGTTGTCACACCGAAAATATTTTACTAAGTAGCTTATTATTATTATTTTATGAAAGTTAAAAAAGAAATGTTTTGTCCACTCTAGGATTTTTAAGGACCACAACCCAAATTCAAGGACTCTCCAAGGCCTGGAAATTATTTTCATTTTCCAGGACTTTCCAGGATTTTCAAGGACTGTGGCTACCATGACTACTGTAAAGATAATTATCCCATGTTAACTTGAGTTTTGAGAATCACTACAACTGGAAGATGATGAACAACATAAAAAAAGCGATTCTAAGGCCTATACCATACATGTTGATGCATGAAAGTATTTAATTAACGATTTCGCTTTACAGTTTAGGTCAGTTAATTTGACTTTGGGCCAGCTAAAATATTTCCCTGGCTGGCTAAAGGTAGGATCCAGTCTAAATCTAATTTTTTATGTGTTTGAGAATATCTGTATGGGATTCCAGAAAAGTACTTTTTCAGGCATTTTGGTTCTTTATACTCAGTCTGCAAATAAATAAAAAGAGCTAGTCAAACCCACTGAGGCTGCCATATTGTACTGATGTCTAACATCGCAACGTCAGACTGTCAAAAGAATCAGCTCTATTATCTAGTTTGGACAGTTGTAATGCTTGAATTTTTTGTAAAATTATTCAATAGAATATAAAAAATTAGTTTAATAAATTTCACAAAAAGCTTGCAATTCTTCAATAACAAATTAGATTGCAGGCACAAAGATGGAGACTCCCTTAGCGTTGATCTAATACGCTTTCCACAGTAATTAATCTCTAAAGATATGACATCACAGATTAGATTGCAGGCACAAAGATGGAGACTCCCTTAGCGTTGACCTAATACGCTTTTTACAGTAAACAATCTCTAAAGATATGACATCACAGATTAGATTGCAGGCACAAAGATGGAGGCTCCCTTAGCATTGATCTAATACGCTTTCCACAGTAAATAATCTCTAAAGATATGACATCACAGATTAGATCGATTGCAGGCACAAAGATGGAGACTCCCTTAGCATTGATCTAATACGCTTTCTACAGTAAATAATCTCTAAAGATAAAGCTTGATGAATCACCCTAAAAGTACATTTATGTTTTGAAGTGGAGCTTTGTTTTAAATCAATCCAACTTGGTCACTTGTATCAATGGAATAATGTAAACAGAATGGTACTCACTGTTTAGGTTGTTTTATAGGAGGATTAATACTTCATATAGTACTTGACAAAGCTTCCCGAGGCTGTTTTGAAGCATGCAAAATCCATAATTAGTAAATAAATAAATATTTGACATAGATCTTTATTTTTAGCAGTGAACCAGCCTACATGGTGAATAATATTGTTTTTACTATAAAATTCTTTAAATAACACATTTTCCTTATCTTTGAACACATTTTCCTTATCTTTAAACAGCGTGATAAAGAGTTATTTCGTGATCCATTATTGGGTTAAAAAGAAGTCCGTGATCAATTATTGGGTGCTATCGTGATCCGTTATTCGGCTAAAAATAAGCCCATGATCCACTATTGCCTTAAAACATAGTTCGTGATTTGTATCGTATTTGATCATGTATAAGTTGAGCCCCATTTTATTTCAATACTTTTTTGAAAGTTTGTCATTTTATTTTTTTTGCTAGTGTATAAGTTGAGGTCAGTTTTTTAGGCTGATTTTCACATCTCAAAACCTCAACTTATAAACAAACAAATACGGTAATTCTACCAAAAATCTCTTATTGTGATTCATTACAACGTTCAAAATAAAACCATGGTTCATTACCCCCCTGTACCACCCTGTTTAAACGTCTTTTCTTATTTTGAATTATT
>JAODFW020941403.1:0-10955 GCA_027575235.2 Palythoa mutuki
GATTCATCTTGAATTTCTTCATCCAGAATCTCTTCTTCATCGCTTGGTTCTTCTGTTTGTTGATCATCGACTTCTTTTTCTTCTGCTGGTTGGTCGTCCTTCTGCTGTTCCTCGGGAACAGCTTCTTCATCGTCTTCGAAATCCTCCTCCATCGCATCTTCCGACTGTTCAGATGATTCTTCTTCAGTATCTTCGGAATCAGACTCTGGTTCGTCGGAATTTTCCGAATCAATGTCGTCGGAACTGCTAGCTTCATTGTCATTTAACTTAGGAATTTCATCTGCTAAACTCTGTGTCTGATCGTTGGCTTTTGTGTCGACTGCAGCGCTATCAATGTTAGCATCTACAAGGCAATAACATCAGAGTGAAATATTGATCTGCAACTTGGTGATCTATATAATATATGTAAGTATAGTCTGAATACACTTAATTTCTTAATTTAGATTTTTTAAAGTATACTTGATATACAGAAAGAATGTTTTTAACATCTCGTAGAAAAATTGAGATGACCAAACTTTTATTTAAATGAGAAAATTATACTAATTTCGGTCAAACCATTAGGTCTCATTGAAAACGTAATCGAGAGTGTCGAAGAAATCTAGCTGGTAGTAGTTGAATGCACGTTTTAACAAGATTTTTGTTAAAGGAATTATTTTATTTTTCTACTGATATTGTTTGACAACAAGAAATGACTGAAACATTATTTTGATAACTAATTACTACTTTGAGAAATGGAATTACAAGTTCCGATTATACCCTAGAAACAATAAAGCAGCTAACCACTGAAATAAGGTTGCCACGACCCACACTGTACTATTCAGAAATTCCTTGCGTTTCCTAAATTCAACATTTTTACAGGAATATAATATAATATAATATAATATCAAAGATGAAATACATAGTGACATCGTTAAATCATTGCAGTATGGAAATCCCAACCGCAAATGTACACCACGCACTTCAATGCCACTAAGTACAAAACAAAAAATTATCAGATTTTTTTTGTAAATTTCAGGAGTTGAAAATCATTTTGTATCACTCTTCTAATATCAGTAATCTTTATATATTGTATTCGGGGACAAGTTTAACTTTCAAATATATATATTTGTAAATTTAATATATTACAAATATTTAGGACTAAGTCAGTATAGTTTTAAGTATTTGTGGGGTGGGAAATAAAACCTGTTTCTCACTTACAAAGCTGTGATATCTAAATCAATTTTGGTTTGAAGTTTTGAAAACTGTACTTTGGAATAACAAGGAACAACTTGAAAAGTTTGTATGTTCACTTGAACTCCTGAAAAACTCTTTTCGCTTAAAACTGCACTTTTGTGGCAAAACGTTTCCCACGGTATCCGTCTTACATTTTAAGTTGCTTTATGTTTTAAGGATTATCTGTGAGAAATAGTAATAGAGAATTCAATCTCAGCCTACATCTTAAACTTCCGAAACAACGAATGACAATGTTTCTTCTTAAACTAAAGGATTTTAATCTGCTCCTCATTTTAAGAGTTTTCTAATACCTATCCTGAAAAGCAATATGAAGTCACTTTAATTGTTTGCATATTCATAATAGTGAAGACAATAATTATTTAAACTGAAACTAATTTACCATACACATATGATGCAGTCTATATCTTCGAAGGAACAAGTTTTTTCCGTAATCCCAAAAACGAAGGGTCATTTCAATTTTGTTTTTGTACCAGAAAAATTTTATTTCAAACCGAAGGAACTATATAAGGATGTAAAAGTAAGTCGGGATCTTCTGATTTTCTCAATTACAGCCTTATACCTTACACAATTCCCTAAGTATAACTATGTAACACGTAGTTTAAAACAAGCAAAGTACACATAAAAAATGTAAGAAAATTGCATTATAACGGTTTAGCACCACGTCGTGCTCGCACAGCAATTGTATCATTTTATCAGTTAAAGCAATAAAATCACCTACCATTATTTACGTTTTCACTCAAAGTAGAACCAAACATCAAAAAAGCAGCCAAGAGAATGGCTATCTTGTGCCCGCACCTCATTGTGCTGGCCGTTGTCCAAAACAAATCCGACGAAACTGTCTTTGCCCCTGGCTTATATAGCAAGTCAACTCATTAATTATTTACTAATTAGTTTGAGAGGTCCAAAATTGCGTATATTTTTTACAAAAGACCTCTCAAATGAATATCAACTACGGCTTTAGAAGACACCTCACCAAAAAGATTCTAGTAATTATTTTTTTTTCTAAAAAGGGTCCTACGCGTTACCGCCATGACGTCAAACACTCGCCCTGACAACCAATACAGATGTTAAGTATACTTGTGTTGACTTTGGCTACATGTTGAACAAACGGAGTTATAATAAAATAGCACGTCTAAAAACCGATCGTGGGCGAGTTATACAAGTGTCAGTGATTGTGTGGTGCACATTGTTACAAAATCTATGGTTCGTGCTGTCGTAAAAGAACTCGAGAATTAAAGGAAAAACACAAGTGTTTAGTAGAAAAAAGTTATTTTTATATTATGCAATATTTTCATCAAATTGTGCCTGCTAGTGATATTTCTAATTATTGTGCTTATACATTTAACAATTTATAGTGTTTAATAATAATAATAATAATAATAATAATAATAATAATAATAATAATAACAGCTTTTTATTACTTTGAGACGAGTTTAAAAGGGAGAGTAAGGTTTTCGAAACGTTCTTTTTTATATAATATGAAGCTTTAAAGGCTAAAGGGTGGCTTGCCAATCGCCCTTTCTCGCCGCCAGAGGCTGATTTGGACGCAGCTCACCGAGATCGGACCGAAGAAGCTATGCTGCCGTTTAGGCGCTGGGCCCCAGAACACGATACGTACATAAACTCGGAGTTGAAAAATCACAACAACCAGATTTCAGCTGGGAGTCGATTTTGATAAGGGAGATTTAAACAATTAATTGGTTTTACTTATTTAACCACCACTGTTTCCAAACAAAAACAATGAAAGTGACTGTTTTTATTTTTTGAGTGACTTGTAGACCTCTCTCGAACCACCGTCATTCGTCGTTTGTTTAGTCAAAGAAAAAAACAAATTTCTAAGAAAAAGATATATTTTTGCGAGCAGTTTAAATTTGTTAATCTTTATTACTGAAGGGATTAAACTTTTGATTTTCACTACGGAGAAAACTTTCAGTTCCTGCTGTACAGAAAAAAACTAAGATCGGGTTAATCATATTAATATATGCAGACAGGAAGCAAACCCAAGAAGCTGATGAAGCAAAGCATCAACATCTGGAGTTTTTATGGCATATATAGGAGCGGATATGCGTTCATATGAATATTAATAGAATACATTTAGCTTGTTATTTTTGAATCAAAAGACATAAAAAGTTTGTGTGAAATGAAACTAAGTTTTTTTTTATTAGGACTGATTAGTGGGAATGGCTTTACAGACATGACATAATTTTTTTAACGTATCGTAACTCTTTAATATGTAAAATGCAATGGAATAATAAAGACATAATTTGTCTGCTATTATCTCGAGTGGGTACATGACACAAGACACCGATTCAACTTATAAACTCGATTTTATGACGACTTTTCTCAGATGAAATATTTATGATACTGTTTCCTGTTGGTGTTTGCTGTTGTTTTTCTTACCGAGTTGATGACGTAGTGAAAAGAAGCCAGAACTCTTGTTTTTTATGTGGTTAACGTAACTCAATTAAGTACCTTTTGCTGAAATTAGCATTTTTTTGTGACAATCTTCGTTTACTCGCTAACAAACCCATCCAAGCTAAAAAAACAGTGCTCGTAGAAACAAAAAAAATAACTCAACTAATTCTCATGCATAACAATATAGGTAGGAGAAAAAAATATTTCAATTAATTAAAAGACGCCGATATTTTTGTTTGGAACACTATTCTTTAGTCAAACTTAAAGAACGTCTCTTTCCGCTTTCAGTCCGCTTTTAATAAAGAAAACCTATAAATAACAAAGAAACTGCCAGCTAAATTAGTAAATTTTAACATTCCTCATTCGTAATTTAAAAGCCGAGGTTTCTATAGTTGTCCGCAAATCGTTTCTCCTCTCACAGCCAAAATATTAGAAAAATGGAGACATGAAAATGAAGTAAAATCCTTTTTTTAGTAAAGCTATTTTGTCCTTTAAAATCGTTATAAAGAATTGTATAATTATACTTTTATTTCGTTAATCAGCAATTTTTGTGCTATTATGATAAATTAAAACGCGATTAAAATTTCCTGGAATGTCATAACTTCGCAATTAAATAAGAGTTCTTCTATATGGTACAAATGTAGGACATTACCAAAACCTAAGCTGGAAAAACACTCATAAAAAGGTTAATTAAGATTTTTTGCGGGTATACAGTTTACAAAATAGAAAATTAGTTCAAATTCCTTTGTATATATAATTACTCTTTCATTCCGTCAAATACGGAACTTCGTATAGAAAAACGTTCGACGCAGGCCTTTGTCATGCAACAGTCAGGCCACAAACATTACTTACTGCGGCTGTGTTTATGAATTTGAATAAATAAATATTTCTATTTATTCATAAATTTATAGACTATCGGCGGTCTTAACTTTAAGTTTCCTTCAAGCAATTTATGAAGTAAAGGATAAGTCCAAAATTTGCGTGACTGTGTTATTTAAAAAACCTTAAAAGGCACAAATCTCAAAAAACAAAAAGTCCAGCGTGAACATCAATATTGCATCGAACAACTAGATTGCAAATTGCAGAATCCGGCAAAACCTGTCCTTTTTGTCAATTTATTTTGTTATTAGTTTTTGGATAAATGTCCTAGTTTTGTTGCATGTCTTCGCTGGAAGAAATAGAAAGAATATAGAGACCTCAGTATACCGTATAATTATAAGGCAAGACGGTTACTTTCTCTTTTTCAGTTTTGGAGAAAGCAACGATAGACTTGGAATTGTTCAACTGAGTTTAAGGCAATTTCAATTGCTTCGTTGCAATATATTTTTGTATTGTTCTCATCTGGCCCAGTTCAAGTATTTCATCTTGCCGTTTTCCTTATTACGGTTGTCACGGAGTGTATGCGTGAAAGTGAAGCGTGCATAGTTAGCCATGTAAGAAAGTGAACTGATATTATTCTAAAATACAAGAGCTGTATCAACAAGGCAATAAATTAATTAGCAATATATCACTGATCAGTGGTCTTTAAACTGCATTATATCGACCAAGGTCAATCTCTCGCAGATTTTGGCGTCAAAGAACACGGCATGGTAAAGAAAGTTAAAAGCAGTTTGGCAAGATTAACCATTTCCTCATTAAACTGATCCATTATCAGTAGCAGATTCAAATTTATCAATTTATGAAGTTAAACTAACGGAAAAGCTGCCAAGTTCTCTCGAGTAAAAAAATGCTTTTACTGTTTTTAGAACGTTGATATATTTAGCTAGGTCTATATACAGTTACAAAAATTGCGCGTTACACACAACATAGAAAATAAAAAAGCAAACTCTGACATGGATGCAGTAACAGCTACAAAGCGACACAGTTAGTTTCTTCATTCACCTTAATCTAGTCGGTTTTTAGCCAGTTATGAGCAAGCAATAAACTGAAACTATTACAATTACCCGATCAATAAAAATAGGATAAATTATTGAATATTCACTAACAAAATAGATAGCTGGCCCAATGCCTAGCTTCTGGAGTGGAACAATTGTTGATCATAAGTCACTGAATATCATAGAATATTGTCTTATTGAAAACTCTTTTAAATGAAATAAATTTTTCAATTTTTGCTTGACAATTTAGCCCTCAGACCGAGTTATGGATAAACTGACTTAGACTAGCAATTATCGTTTTACTTCCGTTGAAACACATTACACAATTATTAAAAAAGATTAAGCAACATGTGGCCAAAATTTGGTTTGTAACCAGGTGAAGACAAGAATTTTAAAAATAGTTAAAAAAAACATAAGTTAATCTGGTTGAAAATATTTAAAAACACGTTTAAAATCTCCCGACGTTTCGGTAGAAACACCAACCTTCTTCAGGGAAAGCGAATAAAATGTTAAATAAAACACAATTATATACAAGGGCGTTTGTAAATTCAAATGTTCTTATCTATAAAAGTTAAATTTAAATATTCATGCAGTAATCGTAAGCCATCGCTCGTCCCGGTTGATTGCCTTTTCTCCATACACATTTATTTTCCAGGCCTCTAAAACGCGCCTTTCATGGCACTTTGGGCATTTGTGTACGACGAACGAAGGTGAACAAAATAAGCTGTTAAAAATGTGAAAGTAAAAAATCGGCACTGGCGGTGCATTGCTAAGAAACGGGCCATCCAATCTCCTGGGACTCCAAATCATAATAAAAAAGGATACTAGATTATCTTGCAAAACTCTAAGATACTTTATGATAAACATAGTTGGGTTGCCAAACAGGTTGTGGAGTGCATGCTCACGTTGCGACAATGAACACTTATCATTTAAAAAGGCAAAACCACAAGAATTCCTTCTCTGGATTTGGCCAGAACTTGTGCTCGAGAAGGAGGGACGTTTTTAGGACTCATCAGCATTGTAAAAATGGTCTCCAGAGGAGGCTCAAACCAGTGCCCAACGCTTAAGGTTATCGAACTGTGGCTAGGGTTCTACTTCTAGGCAAGGAATACTAAAATGGAGAGCAGATCATACACGTACACGGGCAAAAAGGCAACATGAAAACTTGAGAAAGTATGCGACCACTACAAGACTCTCAGATTCTGTCAGTTAAGAAAGATGTTTATACTACTCATGGAATGGACTACATTTGAAAAATCTTGAAGGTCATTAAAACTGACTGTAAACATTATAAAAAATATGCGGCCAATAACGTTATCAGTTGGATGATAGCCAAATACGATGAGCTGAAAGAAGGCCAACTTTAAAGAACATCAAAACAACTTTCACTAAACTTTGCAATTTTTTGATCATTTGCATTTATTTTATCCACGGAATTTCACATTGTTGACGAAAATAGAAATCCCTGGGAATGTAATCTCCAAAAACCCTTTATCAGTCTTTCATCTTTTACTCAGTGAGTCACGTGATGAACTCTTCGTTTTCTTTGGAAGAAACGTGTTTACATCGTTCGTTTGGCTTGTAGTCAGCGAGTCCTTAGTAGATCCATGGAAGCGAAAAGTGTTGATATTGGTAAACTAAAGGGAATAGAATGAGTGAATATTTCTAATGATAACACTTAATGACATCCGGATCGGATTAACTTGTAGGGAAAACAGTCCGATCGAGCAGAACTCCATAGCTGGCATGGAGTGCTTGATTTTAGAAACAAAGTTTTAAGTGATTTCCCAAATATAGCTGACAAAAATCATCGTTTCTAGATTGAGTTTATTAGTTTTAAGAAACGTGCATCTTTTTTCTACAAAATATCCTTTTTTGGAGGTATTTCGAATTTAATAGAAACTAAATCTAGATCGTGACACGAACGAACGTTCTCTCAATATTCCACTGAATAAAAAGAACATTAAAAAGAAACGTTTGAAAAAATACTAAAAAAGAAAACATGAACAATGAAAAGAAAATGTATTGGCAATGAGAAAATTGATTTACCCAATCATTATAGTTTCAGTCTGCATTTGCGTGTACAGTGTATGTGTGGCCATCCTATGGTTTACTCGAGTCAGTTTATTTCTAAAAGTTTACATACTGTTATTACAATCTAAAAAAATGGTAATTTGATGTATATATGTAATAAAAAGTAAAAACAAACTTAGAAGAACATAAAAATACGCTATCTAGATCTCTACGACGTCTATAATCTATGAAGTATCATATCATGACTTCTTAACACGTAAAAATACTTCTTTTCCTGAGTTTTAGTTGAAGTCACTAAATTTATTTAAAACTGACAACTTCAGAATTTGTTGAAACATTAAACATTTTCAGAAACTACTTTTAAAGATTTAACCAGAAAAACTATAACGTATATATTTACTCGACGTTTCGATCTCTAGAACATCTTTGTCAAGATCTAGAATGATTACAAATTCAGATTCAAGAGTTCTTATAGCATTTGTAAGTCCCATGCGTACAGTGTCACTGATGTTTTTAAAACAAAAGATTTTCGCTCTAACAGTGACAGACTGAATATGTTGAGTTAATTAAGGTCTTATTTTAAGAATGCAGACTATGTTGGTTATACACGCCGTTACTTCTACCAGAGAATCGAGGAACCACATTTTTAACATCGGAAAACACATAAAATCTAAACATACTTGTAAAGAAAAAGAAAATGGCCATTTTATAGGATTTCAAGCACTGGTTCAAAGGCAATTCTAGCTTATGTGAAATTGCTTTTAGCAGGATTAAACACGCTGATTGCACTTTCATCGTACCTTGACTTGTTTTTGTTTTTTTCTTAAAAAACTTTTATAGCGAAGATCCCAATAACGAGTTGATAAAAATTCTCAGGTTTTGTACTCGCTGAAAGATTGAACATTTGAATTTTATGAATGTTCACCTTTATACAGGGTGGTTCTGTTAGATTGAACACCAAACATTTCTACTCTTCAAGACAACAAAATGAATGGTCACTTCAGTGTTTCATCAACTGGTTCAAAAGTTAAAATGAAAAACATTTATCATTTTTACTCCTCAAGACAAACAAAATGGATGGTCACCTTATAGGGTTTTATCAACCGTTTTAAAAATCTGAATTAACAGCCCAAATCTTGTTTCCGATGAATGTGTTATTTTTAATTATAAG
Organism: Palythoa mutuki; assembly: GCA_027575235.2. Lineage (NCBI taxonomy): Eukaryota > Metazoa > Cnidaria > Anthozoa > Zoantharia > Sphenopidae > Palythoa > Palythoa mutuki. Next base: position 8,728 of record JAODFW020941403.1, read on the forward strand.
CTTCAAACTGATCGTCTTCAAAAATGAATGAAAATCGGGAACTGTAGTACGCCATATTAGATCTCACAGTCACAGCCTGAGTGATAGACAGCAAGTACAGTAGCCAATCAGATTACAGCATTTGCAATAGAAAGTGACTAGATTTCTACTGAACATGATTCGAGTAACTGTATTCTAATATGTATTGTGTGGAAGACTTTAACTTAGTTTGGTAGTTACTAGTTCAAATTTGCTTTAAAGTGACTCGGTAGCCCATGGCTACTGGACCAAATGTGACAAAGGTAAAAAAAAATGCCCTCCCCTCCCTCACTGGACTTTGGGACGATTTTGATACTTAACAGGGATATTTGTTTATGTTGCCTAATCACAGTTTTTCTATGGTTCTCCGCTTTGGGATCAATTTCAATGACCTCAAAGTTGAAAAATAAGCAGGATTGATTTATACCTTTCACAAAATCTGTAATGTTATAAAGCATTTTACACACGAGTTTGGTTGTGAGTTATAAACAAACACGCTTTTGACATGATAACATCTTAAAGCCAATGCAATAGATATGAAATCTGTTGTAGCCTATAATTGCTTATACATTTCAAGGATTTTGAAACACTAAATCTTAAGAAATATAAGAGGAGACTCGGTACCTATTGAAGTTTAAACTTTTGTAAGCAATTTTGTTATTTATGAGTCAATTCTTAATTTTTCTTCGCTTTGCCAAACTTCAAATAAACTTCGAGTGTAATGACGCTATTAAATGTCTACCGCAAACTGAAAAGCAGCATTTCTGTGGCCGTGGGTAACTGTATAACTGAAATTGCGGTTTGAATTCAACGAGCACTACTTAACAAGGAAAGGCAACAAAAATTTCCAGATTGTGTTCAAAATTTATGCAAACGACATGAAGCCTTGACCTTGTACGTAAATAAATTCTTGAAAAGAATAAAACCCTTGAGCTACAATGTGTAATAATGAGCAATTAATTTACGAGGTGACCCAAGTGCCAGGATGAAAATAAAAGAATTCGCCAAAGTTCTTTTCTTCCTGTTGAATTTTATAGCTTCTGGACTTTTTCAAGTTTTCACAAAGGCAAAAGACAGTAATTATTTCATTATATGAGACATAAATGGCGTTGCTAGTTACATTATATAATAAGTTCTTTCCACTTTGTATTTTTTTAAAAGTAAATATATGAGTTTTGAATAATGCCGAGGTAGTTAATTTCAGATTTATTACTGGACAGTACAGTGTTATAAACCTGGTAAAATGTCAGTTTTACAATTTACCAGGAAATATTACGATATATTAAGGGACTGACTTTTCGGTTTTGGGTCTTTAAAAGCTGATAGTTCATAGTCCCAGGCTAATATTGGTGTTAGGGCCGTAAGTTCCGGTGTAAAATCCAGGATGTTATGTGAAAAGAGAGCACAGCCCACGAAAGAGGGGACAATTAAGTGGGAAAAATGCAGGTTCAACGAGTGCGTCTGAGACAAGTTCAAGCCGTTTCAGAGCAAAGTTTCTGATTCAGCCAATATACTTTTTCAGTCCGCCCTCATTTGTGCTTGTGTTACGTTTTAAAACTACAGCTGTCAAGGCTGTGTTTATCGTTTAATTGATCACTCTTGATCGCGAAGCAAGCTCGCTGCCAACCCAAGTATAAAGTATAGCTTAATTAAGAAAGCTTGAGAAGAAAATAGCGAACATTCACCTTGAATATTTAATATATGTCTACTGATAAATAAAATAGTTTGAATTATAAATGCAACCGAAATGCTAGCGACGTTTCTGACGGACGAAGACACTCAGCTGTTCTATTAAAGTTAAAAAAAAGTTAACTGTAACGTACGTTAAAAGCAATGAACTTCTTTTAATAATGATGATAGTAATAATAATAATAATAATAATAATAATAATAATAATAATAATAATAATAATAATAATAATAATTATAATTATAAATATAATGACCAGAACAATAATAACAACGATCATTTTAGAATAAATAGTAACGCTATAAAAACATGACGTTTCGGCAACGACATGTCTCCATTATCAAATGTAAATTACGGGAAAAAACTCTTACGTCGCGGAAACGTCATGTTTTTATAGCGTTACTATTTATTCTTGAATGTTTTACAAAACCTTCCGTTTTTCGCTTCACTTTTTCTACTTTTAAAAATCCTTTCAATTTTGTTATTACTGACTTTTGTTACAAACGCACTAACTATTTTCA
>JAODFW020941504.1:0-10955 GCA_027575235.2 Palythoa mutuki
TTGATGTTTTAGTTTGTTGTCTGTTCCAGGGTGCGGCGTTAGTATTTTCCAGGATTTTAAAGGACCGTGGCTACACTGCAATATCCAATTTTAAACTCAATTTTCAAGGAGGAAAATACATGTTAAAGTGCAACAAATTAAAATTCACGGGTAACATCCAACGGTTGTGTTGTTGAATTCTTTAATCAGTGGTTCTTAATACAGGAAAAAAGAAAAAAAAACAGTTAGCTTGCCACACTTACTCCGACAATACTCGGAATCTAGTACACATTTATCTAGATAAATTGCCTGCAACAAATTGTGTTTTTCAAGGACTAAGTACAGTACTAGTGATCCGGCCGGGTTCGTGTTCGGTCTCGAGAGAGAATAAAAAATGAAGAAAAAAAAATGAAACACAAGCTCCTTTTGGTTCATACAATAACAGTGTCCCACTTACTCGGACAATAACCCCACTTTCTGTGCTTGTCATAGTTGGAAGTGGTTGCACACCATGGCCGCCTTCTCCTTCCTGCCCTTGTACAAGTAGCGTACAATCTACCGCGGTACTTGAATGGGAACACACACAATCGTCTATTGCTTGCTTTGATTTCTTTAAATAAAAGCAAAGATTTTTTCGCATCAAAGATGGATATAACTAAAATTAGTATGCAAGAAATGAAATTCTTCGCTCCAACGCATTACTAAACGAATAAGAATTGTTATTTCAATATAAAATTCTGTGGTTTCTCTTTAGTCTGACAAAATTAAATAATGACAAGCGAAAAGCGATTGTCACTTACTCGGACAGTAACCCCACTTCTTGTGCTTGTCATAATTGGCAGTTGTTGCGCACCATGGCCGCCCTCTGCTCCTCACCGTGGTACAAGTCTTGTAATATCGGCCTCTGTATTTGAACGGGAACACGCAACGTCGGCCGGTATTTGTTCTTATCTTGCTAGCTGCTCAGATGAGATAAAAATGTAAAAAAAAAAACATTTGAAGAGTAATAAGAATTCGAGACGATTTTTTAACATCGTATTCTTTCTAAGGTAATACATTTCTATATAGCATATTTTCTTTTTTTTTCATTGATTTCAAATACAAGCCTGGAAATATGCTTCAAAGGGAAAAGTGTTGTGTTCGTGTTTAATTACTCTGGTAGATCTTAGTCATGATAGGAGCTCAAAGTCAAGAAATATAAATTTCTTAGAAAAATAATCACGTACGTTTAGGAAGTTCTGGCTGAGGCTTGGGTAGGGGTCTGGGCCTAGGTCGAGGGGCGGGTGACACTCCCCTGTACAGCGGTATTCTAACAGAAAGTGAACTAGGCCCTCGCTTGCGTCTGTGTTGACTTTCACGAACCCAGTATGGCCACTTGTAACCTCTTCGAGATTTTACATATTTGTTGTAGCCAATCAGTGCATAGGAACCACGGAAGCTGCGAGGTACTCGGTAAACTTTGGAGCGGCCACCAACTCGCCGAATGGCTGTGACTACTCGTCGGAAATACCTCGATCCATCGTCCTGTATTGCCACTAATATTACGTATCTGTAGAGATGGCAATATGATTTAAGTATTTTCCTTTCTAGTTTATCAGTAAATTATTTACCGTTATTATGCGATTTAAGTATGAAATCAAGAAACGTATTCTGGTTGTTTATATCAATACTTCGGGACGTAAATTAGGCTTTCTTTTCTCTCATTAGGACACAATATCCCCTTGCCAGACGACGTCACAATGTAAAATGTGGAATTGATACGAAGTGAAGAATCCAAGACGGCTATCATTAGAGATTGACTTGTGACTTTCAAATCTGAAGACGTTAAAGGAGCTAGTTTATGGGGACACGTAAAGAAAGAGAGGCGACGAATTGAGTGGAGATAATTGTCTACGGTACAAACTGAAATTCAGGCAGCGCATGTGCGAAGGTACGTAACTGCGATAATTCATGGTAACATTTTGGATTTGCCAACAATTGCAACAACTTTGTCAGAATTTAAGATATTTTCTTACTATCATTTTAACTCAGAAACAAAGGAGCCTTACGAATCTGAGTTCTAAGTAAAAGTTTACATCCGGCTATTTTCGTGGTTACATGCCGTAGTCATGGAAAGCCATCAAGGCCACCTGATAAATGGCAGCGTGAACCAAATGACAATCCCACAATGCATTGCACTATCTACATCGTAAAGTCATCTCGCAATAGGTTTATCAAAGGATTTTGTTGGGAAATTTCAAGGAGAAAAATTGGTCCATCCCCAACTCATGCAAATTTAACAAAAACACAGATACTAAATCATAATCGACAAACAGACGGTTTTCATACAATCCCCAGGGACGTAAAGGACGAAAGACGGCGTCTGATGTTGTAAACACAAGAAATCATCAAAAATCTTTTGTTCAAGATACACCAACATGGCCGCTATGACGTTAAATGAAAACGCTCAATTAATGTTCATCGCCACAAAGACCACATTCGAGCGTTAGCCCTTCGTTCAAGCAATATTTACGTCTTACCTGTTCTTGCTTCTCCAGTACTTTTTAAGGTAGCGCGTAAGTTGAATCCAGGCGTTTCTTCGTGAGCTGGTGTCAAAGGATCGTTGACTCTGAATGTAACCTACAAACATTAACACAATATTCATCCCTTTCAGACGTAGGTAATATATCAATATCTCACTTCTCCTTACAAACCTCAAACAAAATAATACAACTGGTAATGAGAAATAAAAAATTGGTCAGATGGAATAAGCTGTGGAAGTTGAAAAGCCAAATTCTCCCAAACTGCTTGTATATAGAGTATAGAGCTCTATTGGAAATTTCACCAACACGTCATTTGTCGTGCTTGGAACTTAAAGGGTTAAACAATAAAGTTGTAGTGGGATTTTCTGTAAAACCTTCATTAACACCTAGGCTTCGAGCTTGAAAAGTAAACTTAGGCATTTTTTTTCAAAGATTTTAGATCGTTTAGAAAAGCAGATTGACATTTAACAACTAGAACTTCGTGAAACCTTTGAAGAGTAAATCCAAAATCTAACTCAGTAAATTGGCAATTTTCTTCTTGTTTTCTATACAAAATGTTCACGTAATAGAAAAAATAAAAAACATGAACCCACCAGTTCCATGATGAAGAATGACAACATTAACTCCACGGCGATGTGGTGAGAAATCCTTTCCATTAACAAATATATAGGCCTTTCCACATCCTGCCGCCTTTCCTGGGTCATTACAACCCTCACTTCGTATATCCACTGTGGCAACTTCTGCAAATTCATCAAAAGTATAATTATTTAATCATCATGCCTTGCAACTTAACAACTAAAGGGGCGCGAGAACTTTTAATGCAAGTTTTATTGAATTCTTGTTACTTTTTACAAAATCAATAAAATTGATGTCAATACAGTATATGAGCTGAAATCCAAGGCTAAGTGAACCAATCAGAACGTAAACAACACAATCTGATATTTGCCATTACCGCAATAACAGTTAACTTTTAATTTTCTAAAAATGAAAAAGTAAAAACAAATCTTACTCCTGTTAAAAGTAGGAATTGGAATCCACTTTGACAGTTTGCTTGGTCCTTTTCCACGTCTTTTCTGGACTTGTTTAACCCACCGTGGTCGACGTCCTCGGCCAATGTAGCCAATCATAGCGAGAGATCCTCTATACGTCTTAACCACACGGCGACCGCTTAATCGTCTCAAAAGCCATAGCGCGCTTCGAACATACCTGGATCCTTCATTCTGAATTGCTATTAGTACAATTTTCCTAAAAAGAAACGAGTTGAAGTTATCAAAGTTAATCAAAGAACTTTGTATTCTAGCTCATTCATTTCAACATTGAGTTCAGTGGTTTCATATTTAGCGATATATTTTCTGCATTTTCACGCTGAGTGCGGTGTTGTGGTTAGTATGAAGGCTTCGCATGCTGTTGGTCGTTGGGTTCGCTTGAGACCTTTATATCTCGATATAACACTTACTCTCGTAAACTCTTTATATACTACTTGCCAAAAAAACATGTCTACCACAAAAGCTGCCTGCCTGAATAGGAGTCGGCATGCACAAGTTTAGGTCACTAAATTGACTTTTGGAAAGGAAAGGAAAGGAAAGCTTGCTAATCGCCCTTTCTCGCAGCCGAGGCTGAATTACAAAGGACGCAGCTTAACAAGGTCGGACCGAAGGAACTGTGCTGCCGTCTAGGCGCCCGGCCCTAGAACACGATCCATACATAACCTCGGAGCACAGCAGCACAGCCATACCAATCAGCTGGGAGTCGATTTTTCTGAGGGAGGAAAACCGGAGTACCCGGAGAAAAACCCTCGGAGCCAGATTGAGATCGACAAATCTCAGCCAAGTGCGGAGCCGGGTCGTAAAGGTGGGAGGCGTGAGTGATGACCGCTACGCCAACCTGACTCCCCTATTTTTAATAAAACAGCTTGACTAACAAAGAATTTACGCTCGTTTTATGAAATAACATAACGTCATTTTGGACCGTTTCAAACGTCGAGCTCTTTATGTATCGATTCTGATAAATTTAAGCAAATCCTTTGGTTCTGCATCACTTGCATTAGATTCGGCAACTGAAGAGTTTGGCGTTTAAAACAGCCCTATAGAAGCATTGATAATTTAATCCTTTTAAGAGCCTAAGTGGTCCACTGGTGCGTATCTCCGGTTTTCTGTAGTGTTAAGTGCCAATGATTAAATTCGGTAGTTCTACCATTTGCATTGGATTCGGCACATGAAAAATAAAAGGTGTTTACAAAGTGCAATTTAACAAATATTCAAAAGATTAAATGATTTGAAATTAAATGCCAAAAGGAAACCAGATCGAGTTGCTGGCAAGTGCAATAACGAAAAATTATAAGCTATAAACCGCGAGCCAAACTAATTTTTTTAATATTTCTAGTTGTCCGAGTGATCGAAGCCGGCCGATCGAGAACTTATATAATATAGTCAATCTACAAGACAATGAATTATCTTAGTGTTTTCACATAGAATTGTTTACACTGCTGTGTGTAAATTAGCTTAAACTTATTTCAACCAACGAAACGTTTTGAAGTTAGACATATTCTAAAAAAGATACCTAAGTAGATGCGAAGAGAGCTCCATTCTCCCGAGCCATTAGCTCAAAGGAAGCAGACCAGTTGGCTGTTTACAAAGCGTGGTGGATTTGACTCCAGGATTACCCGAAGACAAATCCAACCAAAATCGACTTTCATGCCAAGATCTGAGCTGCCGAGCGATTAATCACTCTGGCTAGGAAGTACGGTCTGTCACTTCCTTGGCAATTGATGTTGAGGGAGAACTAAACGCTAAAACTAATCTATTTTTATGGACAAAAAGGAGCCAACAAGGTTCAATAATTTGCAAACATTTTCGACTTTGCAGTCATCTTCAGGCTTGTGTTGAGTGAAGTTAAACTACTAATCAGTTAATATATACAATCTATTTTTGTTTAAATCTATTGGTATGGTAAATCAGTTAATTTTTTTTTAAAACCTAGTAAGTCAAATTACATTGAGAAATTAAATGTAGAAGGAGGAGGGGTTCAATACCGTGGTCGCTATTGGGATTGTCAGCGGAATTCAAATGATGATATGACGTAGGTTACGATGATTTTCAGAGCTTTTAAAACATGGTTGCACGACAATCTAAAATCGGGAAAAGTTCAACCATACTATTGCGAACCAACATATGCAGACGGGGAACATAGCCGCACAGTAAACCATGTTTTTTTTCTCTTTTTCTTCTTTCAAATATCGTAACCTACGTCAAAAACAACCACTGACATCAAGTATTGAGCCGCCGATCAAAACCCTTCGATTTGTTGTAAAACCATGATTTTTTCTGAACTAATCGGCTAACACCTTAAAAAAACTTCATATAGTTGTTCTCACTATACCTAAATATTCTAACGATAAAAAGTCAATTTTAGCGTTCTGGGGCCAGTTGCTCAAAAGCCAGTTAGCACTAAACTAAGGTTAAAGTTTTAACTTAAGTTCTTGTTTCAAACCTTGCAGTGACTGATTGAAGCTGTAATTTTGGAATTAGCAAATTTTTTACTGGGAGAATCTGAGTAACATTTTATAAGAACCGTAAATCCTAACTTAAAGACGACATAGCTGCTTGAATTTTGGCTTTGCACAAGGTTAAATTTAACCAGCCACTGAACAACCCAGCCCAGTTCTCCTTTAAATGGAGTGGTCAGAACCGAGGTCAACTGTAATTAAATCCGGCGCCGTTACCATCAGGTCACGCTGCCTTCTTGACATAAACCTACCTGCATCTGCGTTAGATAAAACAAAATATTATACCCGAAATATAGGGTCCTAGTATGAAACATTTTATACCTTCCCGTTAGGGAGCGCAGGAATTTTTTGAGTTTCCAGCCAGCACGCCTATCACCGTACGTATCAAACGCTCGTTTGAGGATAACACGACCTGTAAAAAATCTTTATTAGATACCAAGCCAGTAAAATAAAGTAACTTAGGCCTAATAAATCATTAAAATGAATAACAATTTGAAACAAAAAATGTAGTAGCAGAAAGAATAAGTTCCCCACACAATGGAATAGCTGTTATTCCAGTTCCGCAAGTCATTAATTTCCGCATGAATGTACACTGAAACAAGGCTATCGGGCCAAAACTCAAACAAAACTACTGCAATTGGCCCGATAGCCTTGTTTACATGTATTTTCAATCAATAGCTGTCATTCCAGTTCCGCAAATCTATAATGCGGTACAGCGGTTTTCCGTATGAAAGTACACCGAAACGAGGCTATCGGGCCAAAACTTTGTTTACATGCATTTTCATGCAGAAAACCGCTGTACAAAAATAATGACTTGCGGAACTGGAATAACACCTATTGAACGGGCTCTCTAGACTTACTAACCCTATACAAGATTCTAACTCTTAACAAAGCATAAAATTCAACGACCATTCAAGAACTTTCAAGGACATTTTTCAGCAGATTTAAGAACCTTGTGCGACAAAAACAAACTTGTTGCCAATCCCAAATCTTCTAAGAAAAAAATTGGTATGGAGGTCGAGCTACTGCATTTTCAGTGAGAACTCAACTCAAATCAAGAAAAGTAACTTACAATATACCGTAAAATTCGAAAATAAGCATCCCCAAGCGTTTAAGGAACAAACTTTTGAAACACAACATTTCTTGGTGGTATAAATTTAAACATGTTGTACTGTGGGGTTCTGTGATAACATTGTTTACAGTGCATGTAATAGTTCATGATCACTGCAAGCACTTTGAAAAACAGACAAAATTAGAATGAAACCGATTGTGAGCAGAGTGCCTCAGAATATATTAAGCCGTTGTTACACGTTGAAACTTTTAGCTAAAACTTGTGTGCAACAACGATGCGAAACAAATTTCACCAGGTGTTGCACCGTGTAACATAGGCGGTTTCGTGAAACTTTTTTGAATCTCCGTTGCGAGACAGGTTTCACGAAAAGTAGAACTGTTTTCTACTTTTGCAACAGTCACAACGATCGCTGTGGCCAAAAAAACAAAAATTTCACCGTGTAACATCACTTGGTGAAACTGGTCTCGCTTGTCGTTGCACACGAGTTTCAGCTAAAAGTTTCAACGTGTAACAGCGGCTTTACAATTCCTGTAAAAATTTGTGTCCAAGTATAAACTCCTTCCCGGTCAAATATAAGCCCCCTCCAGAAAAATACAACAAAAAATATCTTTGACCAAAAATAAGCCTCAAAAGGTAGAATTCTCGGAGCTTTACGGTAAGTTCTCTGATGAAGTGAGCGATTTTTAGTGAGTAGCTGAGTGAATTATCGCTCTACTCAGATCATATTTTTTACCAGCGTTAGTGAGCGAGAGCGCTCGCCCGCCTCAAATGGCTAATCCTGCATAATCTGTTTTGAGGAATAAAACTACACCTACCGGAGTAGTAATCGATTACAACCACGTTGTGTCCGCGTTTCATTGGAGAATAGTTCTTGGAATTGACATAAATGAACGCTCGACCACATTTGCCACGTTTTCCTCGATCGCTGCAAGCTTCACTGCGAATTCGTACATGGATGCGTCTCCCAACTGCAAATTTGAAAATCATTTCATATTTAAGAATCGATTTTTTCCCAGAACAACTCAGGTTTATATTAATCGAAGTAAAATAATCCTGATGAATTATCATAATCCAGTAATAGATTATTATAATCCTTTATCGAGGTTTGTTTGCTTAAACCAATTACATTACTTGCATTATTGTATCACTACGTGATGCATGGTTCTTGAATTTTTTTCAACATGGCTCAAAACTCACGATAATTGTTTTAATGCCACTGTGTTGTTTTCTGGATACTTTAAATTGTGGACTCGCTCGACACAAAACGCCCTAAATCTATACATTCTCAAGTTCTTAAAATGTAACGATTTGGTTATATTAATGATGGTAATTGAACGAAGTGGGTGCAAGTTGATGTTAAATCATACACGTGATTTAGACCAAAATTACCATTCAATTATATCCAACTGCGAATCAATTTTTATGACCTAAATGTAATTCATTTTTCTTGTTTCCATTTGAAATTGCTGACGTTTTAAATTGGCAAAAAAAGTGAATCGTGCTGGCTTGGGCGGAGCTAAGGGCATGCAATATTAGTATTTTCATGGGTTCTGATTGGTTGTTGTAGTATTTTCATGGGTCTGATTGGTTGTTGTAGTATTTTCATGGGCTCTGATTGGTTGTTGTAGTATTTTCATGGGTTCTGATTGGTTGTTGTAGTATTTTCATGGGTTCTGATTGGTTGTTCGAAAGAGTGTGATTACAAAAATTAACGCCCAAATTATGTTGTTCGGATTCAATTGCATTACAGGAATCACCAAAGCTTTTAAAATGGATATAATTATAGTTTGTTCTGAATAAAAATGACAAGAAGATTCAAATCATATCTACCTGGTTTAGGCAAGGGCTTGCTTCGGGGGCCTGAAATAAAGAGAATAAAAAGAGTATACAAATCAGGAAATTAGAATTTGTTTATTATTACTAACGTGAGCCTTTTTTAGAGAAAAGTGTTCAGAAGCTATATTCCTACCTGGCGGGATGCAATATGGCGGAACCTTTGGTTTGATAACTCCTGGCTTGACTATAAAATAAGGAAAAAACAAGAATATTTGCGAATGGATATTGGCCAGTTATACTTTACATATTCAAGGAAAAATCACCTAACATGAGATAGTTATGACCTAAGAAAGGCTTAAAGACCTGCAAGCTTTACGTTGAAATCTGAGCAGTAGTATACTCGCCCCAAACGGGAAAACCTTACATAATTTTGGATATCAGTTTAATTTTGTGCGAAACTAAAATGATAATCAAAATTACAGTTTATTTGAAAATATTATGACTGACAGCTCTAAAATTTTCGCCGACTGCCAAATTTAAGAGACTTTTGTATGGATTGGATGGATGCTTGTCCCTTCAATCCATACAAAGCTGTCTTATTTTAGCGATTTTTAAAAGTTTACCATGCTTTTGCCTTTAAACCAATGACTATCAAATTTCGTAAACTTACTAATATTTAGCTGCTCTTTTAGAAGGCGGGCCTTATTTTTCAATTCAATCAATTTTAAATATTCGTACCCAGTCCCATGCTCGTTTAGGTAAAGGCTAATTGTTCTGTGACTGGCGTAGCATTGCGGCAACATGTTGCGACCGTTTGCATGGAATTCACAACAGTGTTGGTCTCGTGCACACATCTGCACATGATACCTCCAACATTTGCCTCGGTTTTCACAAGGCTACGAAGGCATGGAGAAATGTGTTGTTTCTTAAGGTTACCGTATACCTTCAGGGGTGTTTTGCGTGAAAACGACACAGTACTTTTATTTTTTGCTTGCAATTTCTTGTGTTGAAGCCCTAAAAGCTTTACCTAAATACGTTTTGGTCGTTCAGTGTCGCCCAGCGACTCAATATTAAACTTTTATTTTTAAACCGTAGATACCTAAACCCATAATCGCTCGAACTCGTAACTTTCGAAAAGCGAACATGTCGCTCGATTTTAGAGAACTAAAATTTTTAGTACAGTTCAAAAGCAACCTCTATAAGCTTTTATTTGATATATGGGTTTAGATATCTACGGTTTAAAGCAGATACACTGTATCGTTTTTACGTAAAACACCACTGAAGGTATACGTCGGTAACAACTTACGTTTACGCCTGCACGTGTAGAACACAAAGAGGTATTTCTTTGTGCCTTTGCACTTGTCACCAAAGACGCGACTGGAGGCGAGTAAGAGACACCTGCGTCGATTCTGACAGAGCCGCTTCACCTTGCTCAAAGTTCCTTTGTTGATGCACTTTGTTGTGCGTATCAATTTCGACCGGCAAATTTTTTTGGATGTTCTTCCATAGTTTGCAGCCAGAACATTGATGACGTATCCAGGCTTGCACGACACACGTCCATAGTTGCCCTCGCAAGCAGTTGTTGTTAAAACTGTTTCCAAATAAGTACATATAATATGGTTATAACTAAGCAGGTAAAAACGAAACTAACCTACTCTTTTTACGCATTACATCAAGAACCGATTGACTCGATATGTTTGAACTAAACTCTTAAAGAAAGAGGAAAACTAAATGCCAAGTTTGTCAGTTATTTTCCTTTGTAATGGATTATATCAGTATTTCTTTGGGGACCAGAACAATAACAGTAACAGTAGTAAAAGTATTAGTAGTGATAGTGATAGTAACAGTAAAAGTAAAAGTAAAAGTAATGATAATAGTAGTGGTAACAGTAGTAGTAGTAGTAATAGTAGTAGTAGTAATAGTAGTAGTAGTAATAGTACATCTAGTAGCACCTGTAGTAGTAGTAGTTGTAGCAGTAGCAATATTAAAAGTAATATAGTAATTGTAGAAACAGTAATTTTAAATGCTTATAATAATAATAATAATAATAATAATAATAATAATAATAATAATAATAATAATAATAATAATAATAATAATA
>JAODFW020941596.1:0-10952 GCA_027575235.2 Palythoa mutuki
GAGAATTTATCTTTTCAACTTCTACAGTTAATTCCACTTGATCAATTTCTTATTTCTCATTACCAGTTATATTGTTTCATTATGAGTTATGTAAGGAGAAGTTAGATGTTGATAAATTGCTCTGGGCTGAAAGGGTTAATCGAAACAGAACATTTCCAGCAAAAAACTAATCATAACCGCGTGAATCGGGACCATAGATCTTCGTAATGTAACTGAAAAAGTAGTTAAAGCATCCCGACTTTGGAAATGAAGCATGAATACATAATAATTTGATATGGAAAGACACCTCCCCAATCTCAAGTACAGAGGCAAAGTAGATCAACGAAGTCGAGACATGGCTTAAAATTTTTTTTTATAAAAAGAACGTAGTTATTTGTAAGCGCCAGATTTTATTCCTATAGACATAGCTTCATTCGTTCATTTGTTCATTTGTTCTAGACAAAGATGAGAAATACCAGTGTGAAAATCTATTTTTTTAATTAGTACAATACTGAAATAAAAAAGGTGACTCTGAATTTTCTTAAAAATGGAAATCGAAGATACCGTGTTCGAGTGCTGATGAGCCAAAACTGTTTTTTTATCAAAGATCTTTGATAGCTCAGAAAAGTTCTTTAACAACAGTTCAGAATTTAGAATTTTAAAAGATATATGGTATATGGTTGAAAAATATCATTAAAATTTCTAAATCTAAATCCCTAAAGATGTATTAAGGTGTTACACCAGGCTCCCGAAGGAGGGGAAAGGGGGGAGGGTTACTGCCATATAAGGACTATATAGGTATGTGCACGTGCTGCCCGATAGGGTTTACTTTCTTAATCTAAATTCATAAACATGGTGCTGGTTTTCAGCAGAAAATCGTAAACAGAGTACACTTGCAGCCTCTGTAACTGTCATAGACAGGGTTGATATATCATAGACGGGGTAGAATTCTGTCCCCGGAGCCAGTGTTCTGGTATCAGAAATTATTTTGTTTTTTTTAAAAAGCGCAGAAAGGAACAAGCTGTCAACAGCCGCATTCAGGCGCGTTAGCAATGCAATAGATGGTCTGATAACACTTTACGAAAAGGCGAACTCGCCAGTTTAGTGTTTGATGTGTGTAGTTGTTGCAGCTGACTCCAGAAGGGCAGTGATTAAAAAATAAGTGTGTAAAATTGTTAATTAGAAAAAATTAAAATAATTCTTATTAGTCATAAACAGGGTGTGCTTTATCATTCATTTCATAAACAGGGTATTGAAATACCAATTTTTTGTCATAAACAGGATTAGGGTTTGACAATATGGGCGGCACACCCCCACCCATATGAGGTGAGAGTACCCCCCCCTGAACCAGGGAATCGCGAGACGAGTTGCAAGTGCCATTTTAAAATACAGCGTGTAACACCCCGTTCAACGAGATAAATTGCAGATATCGTTGCCGAAAGCAAAATCTAGTTCTACTTTTCGCAATGATTTTAGTTACAAGTTTCAAGTTGTAGAAGCCATTGAGCCGTGTAACATGGCCTGGTGCCATGCTACTTGTGTCGAAATGACGTTACGATATAAATTGCACGAAAACTTGCTTATTGTAATCAACTGAAATGACACCTTTAGAAAGCACTCTTGCGGAAAATACTAATTTATACATAAACTTTTACACTTTTTTAAAACACAATTTAAATCAATCACACCCTCGGACGGATTAGAAAATGACGTTTTTGAACCGGGATTGGAAATTTGAAAGAATTTAAAGCCATATGCAGCAAGGAGAGATACGTTTTTACAAACCGTCCTGAGGTAGGTTTTGTGCTTTCATCTATTTTGTATTCTATACCATAATACCGCAAAGTTATTAGAATAGTATTCACAACGATTTAATTAAAATTTTATCTGTTCACAAAAGATTTGAATACAATTTTTTTGAGTTTTTCTTAGAGCGAGCTTGTAATAACCACCCAATAATTTGTCAATCTTTATTCAATTCCTTAAATTTAGTAACTTTCCTCACAGTAAAATAGCCCAATGCGGTGTGAGCACAGCATGAAAGATTTATTAAGTCTCGACTGTTGCCAAATGGTTTGCTTTGGTTTGCTTTCAGACATTTTGCACCTTCCAAATACCTCCTAAACTGCACGGTGATGGTAGTTTAGGAAATCCAATGATTCTAAACTGTCAACAATTTAAAACGGCTAATTTCAAAATTGCCGTTATTAATAAACCATTCGCTTTTCGCTGTGCGTTTTGCATTCATCGAACGCGAAGTCACTAAATGACGAATCGCTCATGTGTGCATTAACATTATAATTGGCACTGTTGATTACTTCTCAGTTTTTTTTATCAAACGACGAATAATTATCGTTAGAAATGGAATCTTTTCAATTTTTAAAAACTGTATTTAAAGAGTCAGCCAGTTGATATTGCAATACGATCGATATTATGTGGACGGCACCCCTGGATGAAGTCTGTTTATGTGGCGTATTGTTGAGTGCCGTGGTATATTTTCAACTGTAGATTTAAACTACTTCTTTTGCCCTTTTAATGAAATTTAGAAGTAGAAACTAGATTTAAAAGCTAACATATTGCGGAAATTAGTCGAGTATTTCATTATCAATAAAGCATTTTAAATAGTTTTCAACGCAATTTAAGTTAAAAGCTGTTAGGTGTTGTCATAGCGTATGCTTTTCTAAGTCGTGCCAGAATTAACACGAAGCATTATTGAATTCGAATTACTCTCTTAAAATAATTCTATAGAACCTAAGCTTATCACTGAAACATGTGTAATACGTGTAACACAAAACCAAACCACTACCAGTTTTAAATTATCTTGCTTTGACTTACCGCTGTCTAACAAATTTACCAAGCAGATAGTGATACTGATCAATATTGCCCCCTTCATCGTGAGATATGTCGATATATTGATTAGGTTTTAAACAAGAGTTATACATAAAAGCTCTTGTTCGCAGTTGTTTTAAGAGTCTTGTTGTTGGTCCTCTCAACTACCTTCCAGATGTTATTGCAAATGTAATTTAGATATCTACAGTTAAAAGCCGAATTTGTTTGTTTGCCTCGTTTCCACAACCGAGTGTTAAGAAATGCTAAGGGAGACTGAGGAGAGATAATTACTTTGTGTCCGCTGATTACATGAGACCGGAATTAACTCTGATCGGGACGAGTTCAGATCGGCTACCATACAAATTCTTTTATCTGATTACATGAAATCGGTACAAAAACTCAACTCAGACCGCGATTACTTGTTTCGATAGATAGATCGAAACGAAAATCTCAGACCGGGCTCAACTTTGGACCGGACATGTAATCGCAAAAAATTTCAGACCTGTCTGAGTTTTTGTGCCCACGTAGCACTGAGTCAGCGGTCTGACATGTGCAGAAGTTCATTGCTGCTGTACTACAAATAGGACTGACTTTCAGCTCCCTGCGCATTTTATTCCGATCAACCCTGACGTGATGTAATAACACCGTGTAATATGATATAATGTCGCTGTGCAACGTTCTCACTTCGTCCCGGTCTGAGTTCATCCGGGCCTCGTGTAATCACCCTCTAATGAAGTTGAATTTTCGGAATAGCGAATGGTCCCGGAAGTTTTGAACTGGCCTTTGCTTAAATACTCGCACACAAATTTTTGCCGGACAAACTTACTGCAAATGCTCATTTTTAAAAACAATAAAATACCCAATTACTCGCTTCATTCTTTCTATTCAGTTATTCTATTCAGTTATGCTAATACCGTAAATTATCGACCAATTAATTTTAAAAATCCCTTATTATTATTCTTCAAATAAGCGCCGTAGCTTAATTAAAAGTAAATTGATTAGCGCCGCACTTGAATAAACGCCGCGGTATCTGGAATCCAGTCAACGGTATATGGAATCCAGTCAAGGGTATATGGAATCCAGTCAAAGGAATCTGGAATCCAGTCAAGGGAATCTGGAATCCAATCAAGGGAATCTGGAATCCAGTCAAAGGAATCTGGAATCCAGTCAAAGGAATCTGGAATCCAGTCAAGGGAATCTGGAATCCAGTCAAAGGAATCTGGAATCCAGTCAAGGGAATCTGGAATCCTGTTCATTTTTGTTTGAATTTGAGGCATATGATCTTCGCAAGTGCCAGAAATTTTACAACATTTTTATACAGTTAAAAGTATGACTTACCAAGACTAAAATGTGCATGATCCGATTTGGTGGAAACTGGAAGTGGCTCTGAAAAGTAAAAAAAAAGATTAATTCAGTAGTTATAAGTAGGTAGACAAACAAGTAAGGAACTAAGTAAGTAGGTAACTATTCCCTAAGTAACGCTTACAGGCATACCTTTATATACTTACGTTTACACTTGTACAATCCGACTCTCATGCAGATATCATGATACTGCGCTCCTCTGAGAATGTTCCAGCTTTTTGGAATAATTTGAACGAATCGTGCTATGAATGGCGACTTGAGAATATTCTGTACCACTGTATCTTTGTCACTGTTTCCCTGTAGAATCTTGTAAAACAACATCACACTAAAGTTAAGAAAAGCTCGGTATATGGGGTAATGATGATGATGATAATAATAACAATAATAATGGTGATGATAATGTTGATACTGATAATGATGAAGTTGATAATGATAATAATGATAATGATGATGACAATGCTAATGCTAATAATAATGACAATAATAGTAATAGTAATAATAACGAATTATTCTGGCCTTCTCGCTCTTCATCCAGAACACAATTAAACGTTTTTGGGCATGCGTTCAAGACTCGACCATTCTCATGAATTCAGCCATTATACAAGCAGACATCTCTTAAGAGACAGATTTTTAGATTCGGTAAATCTCAAAAAAGCAAATAAAATTGAGAAAAAAGTCGAAACTCTTTTCCATAAATCTGCGTGTGACAGCTGTTTTTGTCGCCATACCCGGAAGGCCAGGTGGCCAAGTCCAACAGACGTTGCAAACAACCGGAGGTTCAAACCGGAAACAGGGCAATAGTAGAGAAACATTTACACGAACAAAGTAAAAGTTGAAGTCTTAAATACCTCTGGATATTGCGTCCAACTTGCTCCATTAAGGCTGTGTTTGACAGCATACGAAGTCACCCAGTTATTATAGCCATCAATGCGTTGTCCCTGGGTACCAATTTGTCCAATTTTGTGTGGATAAAAAAGATCGAACTGCAGATATTGATCTTTATCTTGCGATGTGGCTTTTTCATGTTCAGCGCACCACGCACCTGTAATGTTTGTAGGAATTGGTTATCCAGGCCACCGGAGATAATCACCATTAGTGGAGGCAGGCGTGGCCTAGTGGTCAGGGCGCCGGACTTGAATGTGGTTGACCGGGTTCAAGTCCCGCTCTGACCACTAGTTGGGTTTGTCTTCGGGTAAATCCCAGAGTCAAATCCACCATGCCTTGTAAATAGCCAACTGGTCTGCCTCCTGCCAGTTGGGATTCTCAGTGTGTTGTGTTTGTGAATGACACTGAAAAGCCCCCTTAATTCGGGGAGTTATCATTATTTTATTATTTTGTTTATCTAAAATTTCTTCCTTCAAACCGCGTGCTTTAAAGTGTGTTAATCCCATGGCCATGGTTAAGATGGCCAAATTCTAAATATAAAATTTGCAGCCAGTTCTCAATCAGCGTTTATTGACGTGGTATAATGAAACGTGAATAATACCGCCAGTGTAACGAGGGTACTGTTGATGTCGTAAGATCGTCAAATAGGTAGCAACATAGAATTCTATATTCCATTCCTATCACGTTAGTTTTATAATAGTAAAATATTATGTATGACTGAAACCTAAATATTTATTACCTTGAAGTTAGGTTTGTTATAATATAACATTAAGACCCATGCAAACGGAAGCAACATTGTTTGCCAACAACACGCGTTTTTGTTGGTCTCAAATTGTTGCATCCGTTTGCATGGAACTTCCAACAATGTTGGCCTCGTGGACGAGTCTGTGCACGCGCATTGCTGGATAACTGTACCAGAATGCATTGCTTTTTTAGATGATCACCAACATTGTTGGGAGTTGTTGCGTTCCTTTTCATGCACCACGAAACAATTGCTTACAACCTCCGGCACTGTTGGTCAAACAATGTTGGCACTTGTATCTGTTTGCATGCACCACGCAACAATTACCCACAACTTTCGACACTAGTACTGTTGGTCCGACAATGTTGGGACTTGTTGCATCCATTTCCACTGTCCTTACTCTGTATAAATCTTGTAAATCATATTCTATAAAAAATATAGAAAGTAAGCAAGCCTGTTTGTTACCTGCGTATGCTGTGCTAAAAAGTTTCCCTCTTGAGGGAGCGTGGTTCTCCATGATCTTGGGGTTTTTTGTGTCTTTGGTATACACAGAGGAAGCACTCATTTGTGTATCTTGTACGTTGAGAAATTTGAATTCATTCTTGCATTCTGTGAGATAAAATATCCGATGAGAAAAAGCCAGGTTTTATAGGATCTAAATGTATCCACCTAGTAACAAAATGGCGTGGTTGGCACAGTGTTAAGATCTCTGTCTGTTAACCACAAGTACATTTGTGTGACCTTCTCCGCCAAAGTTGACTCAGCTTTCCATCCTCCTGAGGTCGGTAAAATGAGTACCAGTTTCTGCTAGGGGCTAACCTGCCGGATGGATTAGTGTCCCATCCAGGGAGAGTCAATGACTCTCATCCACTTAACACTACAGAGACCGAAGATAAGCACCGGCTCCAATGGACCGCTTAGGCTCGTAAAAGGATTTAGCTATTGAATCATTTAATAATACTCGCCATACTGTCGCTTGCAAGCGTATATAAAATGAACCCCGGTTCGCCCCAACCAACCAACCCAACCTCGTTTCGAGGGCCCCTTCTCTCGACGGGGAGGAGGAGAAAAGGGCCCTAGGAACGAGTTTGTGTTTGCCCCACATTCGAGTTCACACGCTATTTTTTAAAAGCACTATAAGCCGTGTGAACTGGAAGTCAGGTAAAACCTGGGTTATAGTTTTTACCGTACGGAAAGGGCTTAATCTGATGCTAATATTCACAGTTACGTTGTCTGGAAGATACATTGGGTACGGGTTCTTTTCGAGGCCACAACTTAGTGGTCTTGCCGGGGTTTGCAAGTCATAACCTAAAAACTCCAAGTACAACTAGCTTTTTTGTTACCACCTAGATAGACCAATATTAAGGCATTTGTTTCATTTTAAATTCGTACCGTTCGGCCCCCCTTTCACAACAAACATTGGTGAAGAGGAAAGAGGTGGAGCTCCAGGGGGTCCTAATGGAGGACAGGGGGTGATTATTGGTAGTGGCAAGTTGTATTCCATCAGCAGCGTTTGAACCTGTACACAAAAGATCAAAAGGAATTTTAACAACAAAAACTTCGTATGCCATCTTCATCGAATAACTTCTATACTTCTTACATTTTAAAGCAAAACGTTGTGACGACATTCTCTTGCTCAAAACCATTAATTTTTCTAGTTAAATATTTTTATCGGAATCTTATGTTCTTTTACCAGAAATAAGAAAAACATTTCTTTTCAAATTTCTCCTCTTCATTTACTTGGGGCAAGCTTTGAGGAGAAGTGACTTTAATATTGGATATCTTCTTCTTCTTCTTCTTCTTCTTCTTCTTCTTCTTATTATTATTATTATTATTATTATTATTATTATTATTATCGAGACAAGAATTAAAAAGTATTAATAGATGAGTTCAAGAGCTACTTGTTAAAATTTAATGCACTTGCAGTAATTTAAAAAATGAAAATTTCAAAAGTTTTCCACGCCTTTCTCCCGATGTTTCACTTGGTAAAAGAAAATTACCCGACTAAGGCACTGTCAAATATCTCCGACAACCAGACAAGCGAGCAGCAAAGGTGAAATCGGATGACATAGCTCATAGAGCTCTTTGATTCAAACATGTGCTAACAAGCGGCAAGAGATACGGGAGCCTCAAGACCAGTAGCCCAGACGACCGTTCAACCAGGACCAACATTAGAACACATGCACCTGCTAAACCAAGAACAAAACCTCCTTTACGACTGCGAAGCTGTCAAACAATACGAAAATTATTTCTCAACATATATATACGAGTCACAAGTCATCCGGGATACCCGCGTGGCGGGAACGTGACTTACATGCACGGGCTGCAGTGTAACGGTTACACTACAGTCACAAATACGATATTTATCAATTAGAATACGAGTTCGCAATTTCTATTCTATTTATTCTAGTAGAAATCTCTGGAGAATAAACAACAGAACTACGATAACTTTTGATAAACAAAGTTTTAATTTCTTCAAACAATTTATGTTGACGATAAAACCTTTTTTGCGTACATGTGTGCTTGGCGGTCTGTCGAGTGAATTCGAAATTTGTTTATCGCCTCGTGTGCAACTTTTTGTTCTTGCCACATTTTGACGTCATCTGTGATCTATTACTGAACAGACGTACGGTAACATGGAATCTATTTGTTAAATAGATAGCGAGTACGGTACAGCATTTGCGATAGATGGTGACTAGATTTCTACTACATTAATTTAGATTTATTGTTTGTGTAATATGGTGCTCTACCATTTGTAAACAGGGAATTTGCTGTTCTTTGGCATCGTAGAAACACAGGTAGAGGTATCGGGTCGAACTGTCTTTATTCTACTGGTCAATGAGTTCTATATCATCTCTACTCGACGATGGTTTGAGAAGACTCTCCTAATCAACGATTTTCACAGCAATATCATTCTATTTTCTATAGTTGGCATACACTGGAAGATTGGCAGCTGGAAATATAAGGACCCTGGATTTTTCATTATCATTATGTTTAAATAATGATTGAAATAGCTGACGCCGAGAGCTAGCCACCTACAAAGAGAGGTGTTAAAAAAGCATTGTTGATTCAGCTTTCTTCCTGCTAATTGCGTTAGCGAAAATAAATTAACGTTTATGATTCACAAAAATGATTTCAGACCTGCCAACTCTCACGGTTTAACCGACCGCGAGACTCGCGATTTGAGGCATGATCTCACGGTTTGCCTTGAAAATGTCGCGGTTTTTGAAAATGGTCTTTTATTAGAGAAAAATAAATTATTTGACCCATAATAATTTGTGCAATTCAAGTTGACTAGCTGTAAAAACAGGTAAACCAACTTGAATTATATATTCTTAATTATCTGATCTACCAATACATCACCCAGAGGTACCATAATTACACCTTGCTTTAAGTGGATAACAGATAAGGAACTTATTCAAAGAGCAATGAAGGCAACAAGATAATATAATAAGGAATACAAATAAATCGTAAATCCTTTTTTTGGGTTATTTGACATTTTTTTGAATATTCAGAAATTGTTTTATTGGTTTGTACAGCCGTTTGGCTGATCTCCAGATTTTGACCCCAATCTCCAGGTTTTTTTTGGTCAGTATCCAGGTTTTGATTTCTGAGGGGTTAGCAGGTCTGTGATTTAGTCCGCGTATTAATTTATTTGCGTTACATTTGTTTGTTGTTTGTTTGTTTATAGTGTAAATAAAAACCGAGCCATTATTACCTATGTTTGGTTTGTTGGCTACAATGGCCAATTTTCTTGTGACAAAGGATGTTCCTAAAAGCGGGAACGGGGAACCGGGAACTGGAGTCTGGGAACGAGTGGTCAGTATCATTTTATACGACATTCCATGACCCACACTTAAGTTCCATGACTTTCCAGGCCTGGAAAATGAAATCATACAATTCCATGACTTTCCAGGCCTGGAAAATGAAATCATATAATTCCATGACTTTCCAGGCGATCCACGACCCATACAAGCCCGGCTGTTGTTAGTCAACATTTCATTTTCCTTCTGTTCTGTGATAAACATCTATGATGAACATAGTTACATGAAAGACTCTTAGGCTTAATTTCATTAAGGAAACCTTGTTGATTCATGATTTGAAACCAGCACTTAATGAAAATATTGGCAGTGCGAAACTTCATCTCTATTAACCATTCATATATATTTATTTTTACTTTACTTCTCATTGTTATTACTTTAATTTCCTTATTTGGTATTAGTTTGCATGTTTAAATTATATTTAATTGTAGTTTGAGTAGCCGTTACTTCTGAAGATGTATGTCGAAGCATACGAAACGTTAAGTTCTAAATGAAAATCAGTTTTACAACATGCGTTGTCTCGTTAGGCATTATAGACCTGTTTCCTTGAATCTTTTAACATAAAAAATTCTTGGATCAATAACTGATTGAAAATGAACCCACACCGCGCTCTACATCGTTAAATCTTCTTAATAAAAATTCAGCCTTGTTATATAAACTATTGTTCTTTTTTTCAGACGCTGCTGTCAAATTATTACATTTCTAGGCTTCATAAATGCCATAAAAACTGCACCCTCATATGTACAGGCAACCCCATTACGTTTAATAAACAAATTATTTATTTTTTATGATTTTATTGTTCACCGTGGGCTTTGCTATATTTGTCGAAGTGCATCTTTTGCACTACTGAGTCGAACGAAGGCTTAGACGAGTCCCAATTAGGAGCGTCATTGCCGGTTTGAAGATTATAAAATCAAAACAAACCACACAGGGAAAGTATTTGCACCAGTAAAGTCAGCAAATAAAGCTGCGAGGCTCACACCATTTACTGTTCAGGCTGGCTCTCCACTACAGAATGTTGACGTGGAGATACACCGTTTCCATCTCTTTTTATATTCCCATGTCGGGCAGAAAACAGACGGTGCTGCTGCAGGACCAGTACAACAAATCATGTAGTCAAGATTCCATTAAGAACAAGCTACACCATCAATGCAAGCTGATGTATACCAGATCTATCTGATCTAACTCGAGCCCACCAATCCACAGCTGTATACCACATCACGTGGATGCGTTTGGATACCCAATGAAAAGCTAAGCTAGCTAAATCCTTTTACGAGCCAAGTGGCCCATGGAGCCGGTGCTTATCCCCGGTTTCTGTAGTGTTAAGCGGATGA
>JAODFW020941693.1:0-10950 GCA_027575235.2 Palythoa mutuki
TAGTAGTAGTAGTAGTAGTAGTAGTAGTAGTAGTAGTAGTAGTAGTAGTAGTAGTAGTAGTAGTAGTAGTAGTAGTCGCAGTCGTTGGTGGTGGTCGTAATAACAGTAGCAGCATTAGTATCTGAGAGTAAAGGTACAAGCTGAGTTGTTAACAATACATATGACTTGAAATCGTTATGGCCAAAAAAGTCGTTGTCAGTGCAAACAATGCATTTTTCTGGTTTCTCTTGTTGGCATAACTTACTTTCTGCAGGCACCATATTCGTAGATTTAGTCAAGAGATTTAAATCAACCAAACTGCTGCTAGGCCGCAACCGCTCTGTGAAAACGTAAAAATGGGTAAAAATTAGTTTCGAAGATCATCACGCAGAAGCAAAGCTGTAGTTGTTTATACCCAGTGCTACAATAACAAAATTTGTCAAAATAGATTACATTTAGTTTGCCAGTCGGCTGTTTTTACAATGCTTTCATCTGTTAATCTCACTTTCAATCGAAGTTTATAATTATAATCATGATTACTACAGGAAAATAGAAACATAATGGAGTTCCTATAGAAACAACAATGAAATAGAAGATTTTTAAGCTGGTACGTACTGTCTCTTTGCCAGAATTTTTTGATATAAGACTTTCTTACTGGAACTAGTTCTTATATTTTGAGTGCTTAACAATGCAAATTTACCCCTGTATGGCCGGGTTATCTACATGGAGTTTCGCCTTAAACGGCCGTTTTACTATGCAATACCTAGCTCAAACTAACAAACCTCTACCAGCTCCTAGGGGTATCATAAACGAGTTTCGTCCTGGGGCAGCAAGATCTCTCTGGTCTTCGTGTATGGCTGGTGTGATTGACTTTCTAGAATAACATTTAAAAGGACATTCAATCGAATTATTTTCTTTCAGTTGTAACGGATATCTATCGAGAGGCAAGGTCAACTAGATATTCTTAACTAAAGCCACTATCCACTGCACCGTATTCTAAAATTTATGGAATTAATATACTTATATACCAGCGAGGCAATTCATTGAAATTTTTACTTTGGTTCTTTCTATCACTTCCTTTATCAAAAACGGTCACAAATGATCACATCATTCTGCTATTTATTTTCAGTGCATGATAATAGTCACGATTATGGAGATTATAGTTTCCTTAAATGCACTATTATTTAAAAACAAATTACACTGGAAGTGGCAGTAATAATAGTTTTCTTAAAAATATTTATAATTCAAACAGAAACAACCTTTTATAACAGTGTTTCAAAAACTTACCTTCTTAAAGAATCGTACATCCCCTGTTCAATAAACAAATAAAAAGTTTTTAATTTTATACTTCAAAATATCTCAACCCGAAGCATTTTTTACGCCATCTACAAATAGCAAATCTACTTTGACCGAACGGTAAAAAAGAATCTTCCTTTTAAACTGATGAGCTCAGAGCTTCCAACGGCTCTTCGCTAAAGCCATATAAACATCTTTCGAGTTAGTTGTAAAATTACCGCCATTCTTTCCTTGTGTTGTAGTTGTAGAAGTAAAAAACAAAGCTCACAGATACTTCTTACCATTCTACAAAATTAAATAAGCTACTGACTTATCAAAACAGAATAACAACAGGGTTTGCTGAACCGCCGGGCAATACTTGAACTTGAACTTTATCTAACCGCGGAGTTCTATCAATTTACAATTGGTTTTCATAAAAGCCGTGTAAAAATTTTACAATATTTTTCTATAATAAAACTTACATTCAAGCGTTTTCTGATAAGAACAAAGATGGAGGGGATAAACACCTTTAACAATCATTTGAGCAGTTAATGGTATATAAACTGGCAGTTTGTTTTCAACGTCACGACTGGTTTTTGGTGGAAGTCAATGAAACTTCGTCCACCATACAGTATTAGCCCGAGTCCTTTGGCAGTCTAAAATCTAGGCGGTCGATCGAGTTTCATTGAATTTTTGGTCAGCGGAATCCCCCTTATAGTTGCTTCGCGGCCGTTCGCAGAGTGTTATTATGTTATTCAGCTGTTGAATAAAGTCATATACTTCGAGTGATTGTTTATACGTATCGACCTTATGCAAATATGGCGGCAATTTCAATATTTGACGAATAGTTTTGTCTACTTTCAAATGAGCCCTACTTACCTCGTTTGGGGTAAGATATTCTTTTGAAAGTTTAACACAAGAACGAGGCTGGAAATCGCCGCCATATTGGCATAATGGCATAAGGTCTATTAGCCTCGAAACTGAACGACGTTCACCAAAAATCAGCCGCGACGTTGAAAACACCGCCAGACATCACTGCAAACGGGTGTACAAAAGGAGTTACTGTACCTGAAGTTTAAGATATTGGCGATTTTTCCCCATCAGCTTTTCAGACATTTCATTGTTTTTCAGTTTGCTTTCTTCCAACTCCTTCGATTTTGCTGACCAGATAATCAAAATAAAATCTTAATGTTTGTTATAAAGTATACTGATAAAATCATGACTAATGCATGTTAATATTATTATCCTAATTGCTGCCAGTCTTTGAGGCATAGTCACGCAAGTTAGTGTAACCACACTGTGTCTCTTCATACCTGATATTTGGGACCTGAGAGCTAAAAAGTTGGTTAAGGGGAAATTAATGTCATACTCGACTGACATTCATACTTATTCAAATGTACTGAACTATTTCAGTTTCATTAATCTTTTGTAAATTCTATCCCGGTAGTAAAGGAAAACTGAGTCAGTAGGCTTCAACATTAAATCTGAAAAGACTTTATTTTAGAATATATACAAAAACAATGGTAAAAAGCATTAAAAGAACCATGGTGTAAGAACGTTTTTCTTATTGAAGAGAGAAACAAATAAGCTGTGAAACGGAGCAAAGGATACATTTTATTTCAGCTTCGGTTTTGGCAATCACTTGTTCGCAATACTGCTCAAGCTGAGTATTTTTTTCCTTAGCTTTACTTGCTACAAACTCCTGGTAGATTCTTTCCTGGTGAATCTGCTTAGCAAAGTATCATAAATAAATCAAATAATTGCTGAGAGGAACTTTGAGGAAGAATATTTTCCCGGACAAAACTGGTAAGAAAAAGAATTCAGAATCATAAAAACTATATTTTAGACATTTTTATACGTTGCAACTTATGATCCAACTGACAACTTTTCATCAATTTTTGCAACAGCAGAAAACCTGATAAATTTGGTAAACCCACGAAAACCCCAAAACAGGTTTTGTTGAACTAATGAACAGTTATACAAAACATAGGAAATATGAAACAGAGATCTGTTTCTTTTCGCTCCCTCGCTACTATCGTCGCTGTCGTCGAAAAACGTGTTTGACACAAAAGGTATGTTTTGAGCGATGCTAGCGATACGGTGTTTCCATATGATCGCTGCTGTCGCTGAATTTCTTTGCCTCGGTAGGGGAGCTTAAATAGAGTAACAATATTTAAGCGCGAATTCTAGTTGGCGCTATCAGTTCAAAATCGGGCAGCGGATGCGAACGAATGACTTCGTATACTACAGCTTCAAACATGCGTTCTGCTTGTTCACACTATAATACAGCGCAGGAGGAAAAAAAACAGCAGATAGTTAGAAGGAAACCCCAATTTTGGATACGGGAGATACCTAAGAACAGGCAGAATTTCGGGACTTTTTACACGCTTGTACAAGAGCTTCGACTTCGTGACAGAGTTCTTTTATAGGTAAGACAAATCGACATCCTCGGAAAGTGATGTTTGAAAAAAATATTGATAGATAAATCCAGAGCTTCTAGCTTACACATAAATATAAAAAAAAAAAACAACTATACCGCGTTTTTTAGCATTATCAATGCCTAAAACTTTGTGGCTACCGACGCTACTAAAATTTAAGTGGTTTCCATTAACAATATACACCATCGCTACTGTCGCAAATATCGCCGAGATAGAAATTTTTTTATCTCAGCGACGCTCGTCGCCACTATCGCTACCGTCGCAACTCTCGCTGAAGAGTGTGTTTCCATATATCGCTACCGTCGCTGAAACATGTTTTTCGACGACAGCGGCGGCATTAGCAACGGGAGCGATTATATGGAAACCGGGCTTCAACGTAGCACAACATATATAATATCCTTTCAAACTTTGGTGCATGTTTCTCTCCAATGTATAAGTTCAATGCAATTATCTTATTTCATCAGATTATAAAACAAAAGATACAATTTTGGCTTGCACTCATCTTTTTGGAGGAATTCACCGAGCAGCAGGAATGATTTGGGGAAGAACTACAGGACTAACGCTGGTAATCATGACTGACCTGATATGTCCAAAATGACAAAGCACGAGTACATATTTCCATTACTATTTCAGGACGGAGACCAGCCAGTACCATCTGAGACAAAACGTGGATTTTGTAAAAAAAGAAATTTTAAAACTTTATAAATACAAAGGTTAAGAAATATAACAGGTCTTACTTCAAATTTCTAATTTATGTCACATGGCCTTATAAAATGTACTGAGTGATAAAGCGACAATGGTCCGATTTATACTGGAGATGGATCATACGTCTGGACGGATCATCCGTGTTGTGTAAATACGGGACGGACTGTGAGACGAACTATCGGTGTATCGGGTGGCTCTTTATAAGGCCGTGTTACACAAGTCAACTTGCAACGACGATTTTCCGCGCAACACCATGTCGTGGAAAATTGTTCCCCATGTAACAGGTCGCCGAGGAGGATTTTCTGCGCAATACTGTCGCGCAACATCTTGCGAGTTTTTGATTTCGTTTCGAAAACTCGCAACACAACACGTAACATTGTTGTGCGGAAAATTGTCGTTGCAAGTTGACTCGTGTAAAACGGCCTTAAAGCTCGTCTGATATTCCGTCTGAGTATAAACACGGGCAAGCAGACGGATTATTCGTCTTGACGAGTTATCGACAATGGTTCGTCTGACAAGAAGGGCTATCGCGATAGTTCATCTGGATGGATGATCCGTCTGCTTGCCCGTATTTATACTCAAATGGAATATCAGACGAGCTATCGTTCTTTGCCCAAAGTCGTCCAGACGGATGATCCGTCGATTGTATAACCGAATACGATCATGCAATTGTTGTTCTGGCCGGGAGTAAATACAACGCTACCATCGACGAGTTCAGCTATTTTAGACTTTTTAAAGCCTATGATATAGTTACAGAGTTAAAGAATATAGATGTTTATGTTATACTTACAGATTTATACACCTCTGATGGCTGCAAGTCCGTTCTAACTACATCATATTTTCCCGAGAGTCTTGTTTCACCTACATCACATACGATAACAAAATCTAGTTTCAAGAAACATTTAGCCCGTGTGACAGTTGAGGATTAACTTTGTAGCTTATTATGCTACCGATGAGGAAAATAATTTTTAACGTAAGTCTTCATCACGTTTCCAATTTATTTATCAGTTTTAGCAGTGATAAAACTTAAATACTTACATGCAGGGCAGGCATAACCTTTGTTGAACTCTTTTGTTCCATGCTCATCGCAAAAAATATCTAAATTTTTGTAGTAAGGTTACAATGCTTGTACTTCAGTTAATGGAGAATATACTTGTGTTATGGAATAGAACTGAGAGAAATAAAGTGTTCATAAGCCAAGTGGCAGTTTAAACTTTAACTTTAAGTCCATCTTAAGTTGATAAAATATCGAAATTCAGTCTCCAGCTAGCTACAGTAATCCAGTATACTGTTATAGAATCCTCTTTTCTCAAACTCGAACACAAAATAATACTTAGAAATAATTCTTTTTTATGAAAACCAATCTACAGTTCAGTTTTTTATCATTTGTAATCGTTTAACTTCAGGATAGTGAAGGAATATGTGATTACAAAATACCATTTCAGCATAATAAAACAAAACAAAAATTTCCAATCAGACTCTAAATTTACGTCTACGGGCTAACATAAAATACCAATCTATTTTGGTACTGGTACATAAGTCATAACTTGTAAAATGTTTTACTGCCAGCCATTTTCAGTACTTAGAGTTCAGCCTAATCCTTACATGGTTTGCAATTTAAAAAAAATTAATTTATTTTAGGGTGTGTTTCATTTGACTAATCTCATTCCGGACTAATGATACAGAAAAAAAACATCGTACTATAAGGATTTTAGTAGTAAACATCAGACTGGATCATTTGGTAAAAAAAAATTCTTAAAAAGTTTATTCTAGTGAAAGAAAAGGATACGGGAGCATGATGTAACCTACAAAATAAAAACGAAGAGATGGCAAAGATGTATGTGATTTCACATAAGCAAACAGATATATAACCATTTGAATGCCATTAAGATAAACTCGGAACTCTAGTTTCTCAAACTAAAGTTTGAATAAAGACTGATTAAAGCAACTAATCAATCAAAGAAAATTACAAATTAAATAAGTTCAAAATATGTAAACAAGAAAAATAAAACAAAATTTGATTGTTAATCTAGATCTGTTTCCTTGAAAGAAAAAATTACAAAAGCAAAACTGAAGGTCAGCAATAAAAATAGACGAGATTCATAATAGATTTGTTACTTTGTGTATTGTTTTACAATAGCAAACAAATATACAATAGCAAACAAATATAACCAGGTGAAAGTATAAACGTCAACAAACCAAAAAGATTTGAAATGATCGACTGAATGTGAAACTTACCCATGCAAATGGGCCAAGTCTTTTCCTACACTTTCTGAAATTACAAAGTAAATCGTCCTCCATTACGATCCTGCATGATCATATTCCTGGAAAGTAGCAATTTAATTGTCCTTTTAAAGACTTTATTTCCAAATCAAATTTTAGGACAAAGAAGAAAAAAATTTATATGGTATAGCCTATAGTATGTGTGTGAGGAATGGATATAAATTTTAAAGAATACGATACCACCTTTAGGGACGATAATATATATACTGTAAAGTTAAATGTTAATTTATAGCATATATTGCAGCATTGGAAAATGTGAAATTACAAAGTAATGCTTCTATATCTTGGACAAAAACATAAAATTAAGCAGTAATTGACTTGAGATTTAAATATGCATGCCATTAGTAAGTGCGAAATGAATAAGAATCAGTCTCTTGTAATTGCAAATATTTTAGTCAGATTGTGCACTGAAACGAAGCAAACTCTTTAAATCACATTCAGGTGATCGATCGTCAGTCAATGCCATCTACAACAGTCCTTCTCAGGACTATAAAAACCCGAACGATCAAACTCCACCATATTGTTGAAATTATTTTTATGATTTCTATTAATACATATAAACGATGAATAAATACAGAAAATGTTTGAAATCAAAAAGCTATTTGCCGGCCGTTTTTACCTGAATTTAAAAGATCAATTCCAGACATCAAGGAAATAATATTCAAGAAATAAAAAAACGGCAAACCTGATTCCTCGTTCACATGCAGACCTTGTGTTAATCCCTCCTGTCACCGCTCTGCAAGTGTTTGACGTGACCCCGAGTTTCCCGCCATTGATTGACGCGCGCGCACATTCCCGCCACACGCATCAGCCACACGTCATTGACCTTTCGTTACTGGCGGCCATTTTAAAAATTTTTGTCTACTTTGAAATTTTCATACCTCGTTTGGAGTAACATATTCTTTTGATTTTTAACTCAAATACAAAGCTGATCGGGTAAATTTGAATACAGATCAAAGAATATTAATAAAATGAAAGAGGTCTATCTTAGTTTGAATAAAACTATCCGAGCGAGAACCATGTAATACGCGGGGCACTGAGCCCCTTAACCACGTACCCGTAAAAATATATGGAGGAATTTTCAATTATAGTTAAAAACTATTAAATCTGAAGAGTTTTCCTGAAAATGTTGGGGACTTTAAGCAACGGAGATGACGACAATGAAGAACAATCAACTGACATAACTGCACGTTTGGAGAGCACAGGGCTGAGCTATTGGTAAAAACAGAACGTGAAAACGGGCCTTTTTCAGAGAGTGGGGAGTACGTCACAGGGGCGCAGGTAGGATTTCGCAAAGCTGAATGCCAAGCTTATATAAATGCAATTAACAATTAAGTTGTAGTCATTGACCTTGACCGCTTAACCATCCCTTGAGACTAACCAGTCTATTGTAATAACTGGCATTGTTTTGAAGTTGTATTGTTTTTCTTACTCTTAAATGCAAAACTTGTAATAGTTTGTTCATTTTGTAAAAAATAGCTGAAGATGTGTGCAGTCACACGAAATATATTCGTTATCCGTTATCTTTGATGTCCTTTCGTTCTAGATCTTAAGAAGAACGCTAAGATCGTTACAGCTGAACACGCACATCACAAAAGGTTGGTTTTCAAAGCGTGGTATTCCATTGGGGACAAAAACGCAAGAAACGATCATATTTCAATCCCGGCCATATATAATAGTCTTTGTTTTAGAGACAATGCTAAGTCATTGTAATTCACTGCTCTTTACATTTTAATCATTCATCGAGTTTTATTTTTATTCCACTGAAGAAGACCGAGGTTATCGGCCGAAACGTTTGGAACTTTTCAATAACTATACTTACAGTAAGAGACAACGTTTTAAAACATTTTACTTTATATCTATCATGTCTGACTACAATTATTAAATCTGTATGCTCTACTAAATAAAAAGTTGTGATAGAAACATATGTATGTCCACCATTGAAATTATACTTTTTCCCAGTCGCTGCTTCGATCAGTTTGAAACAACCGATGATCATCTATAAAACTGTTTTTTGTTAAAACCATTGATTTCTGATTAGCAGTGCTCAAGTTTTATAAAATGAGAATACAGCATAATAATGTCTATTTATTGTTAAGCCGATGTCCAATGAATAAGTTCCGATAATTCAGTTTCCTGAATGTGTTTCTAAAGTACGTCATTTCATCAAATTTTATTATCATAATAAAGGAATTGATAAGGTAAAGCTAAACAATTTAGTGTAAAATAAATTAGTTAATTCTAAAGTACCAATATATTTCAAGTATAAAGAACCGTTAATTATCTCCCTTATAATATTTTAATGGAAATATTTAAATACAGCAGGGTGTTGTCCAGAGTTGTCTTTCAGTTAGTGATCAAACAACTTGGAACCAGCCTTGTGTCACGTGGCATCGTTACCACGCGGTGACCCTTTGTGTTGAGGTTATTGTTTGCAATTGATATGGTAAAACGCGCCGATCAATTTTGCCTCTTTTGACCGAGGCTGTTGTAAAAGCAGGTTGGTCCTCTGCTTAGTCTCGACGGCTTTACCGGCAGAGACCAACAGAACAGCAAATAAAATCTGTGGAAGATAAAATGATGTGATAGCCCCCGTCACACTTGTGCCTGCGCCGAAAGATCCAAACTTTGTTATGAACCACATGGACACATCATCACGGCTGACCTCCGGATAGTGACAAACAGAAAGCTAAGAAGACTGATGTTAAAAGGTCCTAAACACAGAGAACAAAATACCATAGACAGGGATCTTAACAAAAAAAATCTTAATGAAGGTAGTAGACTGGTATGCTAAAAGCTGGAGTAAACGAGAAGGTGTACGTGTCTCAGTTCTTAACAACTGGTCACAAACAGTCAAGCTTGTCAATAGCAATAAGACCAACTCGCTTCGTTTGCACAAAGTAAGATCACAGCAACAACTATTGAAGGATAAACATGTATCCTCTTACTTCAAGGAACTGCAGGACAAATATGTTTTTTGTTTCTGCAGATAAAGCTGGTAATAACATCATTTTCATGTGCAAGTGTTTTTGTATTAAGACACTGATGGATGAGCTCGGAGTTGGAATCTGTTCGGACAGAACCAATAAGACTAGCACATATACGAGGAACAACAGTGCTCTCCGGATGAAGTCACAGGGTTCATGCTCGCACTCTGGATAATAAGTTCCACATCAAGTTAATAGAGAAGAAGCTGAATTACCACAAATTTACTGGATTCCCAAGCTTCATAAGAAACCTTACGAATCAAGATTTATAGCTAGTTTTAGTTCGTGTACCACCACTAAGATTTCTAAGTTAATGACATTCAGTTCTTGAAGCTTATTAAGAACATCGTATATTAGTTATTGTACAACTATAAAAGATAGAACAGGTTTAATGATATGCGGATGATTAATAACTCATTAGATGTTATGGATGTTATTAGTAAACCAACATTTCTTGATAAAATTTGTTATATTAGTAAGTAGAATTTTTTAACACTTTATACTAGTATTCCCCACAATAAGTTAAAAATGCATACTAATGAGTTCCTAGAACGGGTTGTTTTTACTACTGTAAATAGAAGGTAAATTACAGTACAGTACGTAACAATATGGACTGATGATAAGACTGATAATAAAGGATATCATTTTATTTGCACAAATCTTAGTAATGAAATAGATTATCTTATTAATAATAAATTTGTTTGCTTTGGAAGTAAAGTTTATAGACAAGTTATTGGAATTCTGTCGTACCTCTAATAGCCACAAAGCCAAGCGCATAAAATCGCACGTTCACTCGATACACAACGTGTTCACTCTTTCCAGATCACCTGACACTACACAGGTTTCCCAGATACACTACATTCCCTCCTTTCCTTCGGAATGCTGGTAATCTAATAACTAATGTAAACTAAACAAAACAAATAGCATAAAGTTCTGATTTCTTCGAGTTCTGTAGTTCTCAGTGTATCTAATTTGTTTCAACTTTTTTTTCAAATAAACAATATGAAATGTCCACATGTCTTTGAGTTTGTGTCAGTTCAAGTGTCTTTGAGTTTGCCTAAAGTGACCACATAGTCCTTGAATCGTTCTGGTGGCTTTGTTACTCTTCCCGATCTTCTGTGTGCATTGATCTCTGTGTCCGTATTCGATTCTTGGTTTGCGTCTGGACCCACCTTGTCTGTGTTCTCACCAAGTGGGGTAGGCACGGGTGTTTCGGGGGCCTCCTCCTTTTCCTGATTTACTTGGTTGAACAATTTTAGGTGCTGTATGTTCCGCTTGTATGT
>JAODFW020941791.1:0-10950 GCA_027575235.2 Palythoa mutuki
GCAAATTATGCGATCGGATGCGATTATTGACCAATTATGCGGGATCGCACCATCGCACAATATCAGAGGCCCTGCTTGTGGGATGTGTTTATAGCACTTACGCCATTTGTTGAACACGCCAGCTTTTCTAATCAGCCCCAGCACTCAACTATATTACTTACTATTCACCTGTAAGCTTACTTTAACTCCATCTTAACCTTTACGTCTATCGAAAGACCAACACCATCAAAAAAATATCTGAAACAATGTTTCACTATACCGTATCCAAACATGGGGGATGCGCGGACTGACCTGGGTTCCAGTACATGGAAGTGAGGTTATGTAGACTGATCAACTCAATGGCAGAGTGAAGTGATTATTTTCCCCGTCGAATTTCCACTACCGATATATCAACACAAACCTCACTTGCTAAAGCTATTAATAACTGCTACTAATGTTTTTCCAACTTCAAAGAATAACCTACCAAACGTCACTTCTGTGTATTGAAACCCAGGTTGATCCACGCTTCGGACATTTTTTAATACAGTGAATGACATTTTATCGTTTTGGAAATATTATCTGCCTTTTACACAAATTAACAAGACTGCATGGATTTTATTTGTTATTAACGAAATGGAATAAGCAATTGATCATGAACATTTGATTTTATTGGGCGGTGAAATTTTTGGTGAATGTTTGGCCTCGGCAACGGTGCATGCGGGCCAGTTAAATGTATTTATTAAGAGTTTACCACGATTATACCTAAATTCAAGATTTTAGTCAATTTACTAGATAGACTCTTATACTTTAAACCTCCGTCACGAAAGACAATAAGTGGCAGGTCACACAACAAGCCTGTCACGAAACATCTTCAAGGCGTTACTTGTTACTTACTCGTCACGGCTTACTCCAGTCACCAATTTCACCTCGAAGCGCTCGGAAGGTCTACTCAGAAAACAATTAGGAAAAGTATTTAACCGTTTAGACGTTTTAAAAGAATTTAATTTAGAGTTTTTCTCGCTCAGAAAAAGTTGGACGGAAAGAAGCACAGAGGAAGATTCCCATCACCGAAAGAATTGAAGTTTTACAAGAAATACCTGAAAAGTTCAGTTGAGTAAAAGATGGTTAACAAAAAGCGAATTTTTCGAAGAATTAGGTGACTTTGAGTTGTTCATCGCAGTTTGAAAAAGACTAATAATACTCGCTATCGTTAATAAAAACAAGCCCAAAATTACCCCTCTGATCATCGCACAAACGAAAGCTGTCAATTTTTCTGTTTTATATCACACGAACATCGATACATTTGCAAACAAATCGTGTTATTAAAACTGTGTTTGAAATTACACCTCGAGGTAAAGACTTTTTACCAGATTCTTTCTCGATTCCTTCAATTTGTTATATCTTGAAGATCTAGTGTTCGTACAGAAGGTTACCACGAAAAATCGAGGACATATCAAAAGCAATCTGGTACATTTCCAGAACACAATTTCTTTAAATTTATATATCAATCAATCAATGAACAAAACTTGAAGTATTAAATGGCATAGTGTTGTTCAAAAAATACACGAATTTTAAGAACTTGGAACCTCGAGAACTTTTGGAATTATTTTTGACTTTGACTTCAAACACTAGTTTACGATCTTCAACTGCATGCACGTTACGCAGAGCACAACGTGGGTTCTCAGTAGTGGTTTTCAAGGACATTTTTAAAAATTCGATTTTCGAATCCTAAATTTTGTTTTCTTAAATTCAAGAACTTTCCCAGGATTTTCAAGGACGCGTGAACGCTGTTAAACAAAATTACTAAGCACGTGAAATTTCTAGATATTAACAGTGAATTAAAACCTTACACAAGATGGTTATACGAGTCAAGTTTAACACAGGTTACAGAAATTTGGTGAAGGTTAGTGGAATTCGTGAAGGTTAGTGGGATTCGTGAAGGTTACTGAAATTCGTGAAGGTTAGTGAAATTCGTGAAGGAAAGCGAAATTCGTGAAGGTTAGTCAAATTCGTGACGGTTAGTGGAACTGATGAATGAGAGATTACGAAAAGAGTGACAAGGGTTCGGACGTATGATAAATGGGTGCAGTGGCATCTGTGAAAAACAACTGAAAAGTTAGTAACAATGGAAAGGATAAAATTTGTCACTGTTTTTTTTTAATTTTTAATCACAACAATTCAAGAGATTACTCCTCTCTTCCTCGGCAAGTAAAAAGTGAGGAAGAGAGAATTAACTCTCTCTCAACTTTCTCAATAAAGTTTTTTTCGAAAAAACAGCAACAACTTTTACCCTTTCTGTTATTTTTAAATGCCTGGTTGCCACCAAGGAATAAAATGTTAGTAATGCATGATATACGTTCTCAATGGAGCACACGGCAGTTAACACCACACAACACAATGGATATAGGATGGAGCTGGATTGCTGTAGTCCCCCTGAAAAACACATGGGCCCCCCAATCTTCGATGGCGAAAATACCACCAGCAAAGCATAACGCACTGCATGTGTTGCAGTCTTTTCACAAATTGTTTCATCATATAGGCGAGTTTCTGCTGACGTCATTGTTTGCATTCTACTTCATTAGCATACAACTTAAGTCAGATAAAAAACAAAGATAAACAACTGACTTTAAAACTTGAGAATACTTATCAAATGAAATAAGTAACCGAACTTTCGACTTTATATGTGTAGGTTCAAAGAAAAAAACGCTGCTCAGAAAATCTTGAAACAGCTAGAGGCAAGAACGATAATGAGTCCAAACATTCTTTCTAAAATTTCCAATTTCTAAAACCATATCACGGAAAGAATACTAAGCATATCAATCTCATATTTTCAGAGAAAGTTCGTTTTGCAGAACCATTTTATTATTCAGAAGCTTTGTTTTGTAGCTGAATTAGAAAGAAGAGTGCGTATGCTAATGAGGCAAAAAATGTAAACAGAAACTCGCCTATTTGCGCTTGGCGAGATATGTTGTAAGAGGGTTTTTGAAAAAGAATTTGATTACAAGCACACTGTACTGTGTTAAGGTTGTGAAGATATTTGCTTGTGTCTACGATAAACACCGAAGGCTGATTGAGAGGTTTGAGTTGTTGTAAGACGGATCCCTCCCCCATCCTTACCACTCAAGTAAATGAAATGGTCAGGCATTTACTGGCACTGTACAGAACCATATGTGTAGCATGTGTGCCATATGCATTTAACTATAACCGTTGATACAATTCATGATCACCAAAGTTTGTGACAACTAAGACTGATCTCCAATCGTGCTGTTAGATTTTCGTTTTTTTTTAATCTTGTGATCGTGATATTGTGAAATGAAAGTTAGGGTTCCTTGCAGAACGGTACAATGAAATTAAACTAGAAAAGCAATCGGTTATGGAATGAATTAAGTTACCAAACCCCACAAGAAACACAAATAAAACGATATAGGTTACAATGAAACATCAACATGCAAAATGCATTAATGAACTTAAGCTAACTGAAGATAAATTTAACTACAGTTTATAAAGTTAAACTAGATTTGGGTTTTAAAGGTAAAATACACTATCAACTCAAAATTATTGCAAATTCGAGTTGGTTTTTAAGATGATAGTTCTAATTCATATCTTCGTTTCCTTTTTCGAAATATTTTTAACATCACGCAATTTTCAATTTAATCAAGGAATTTACGTTCGTTTACAAGCAGTCGAACACATTTTGTGTATAATATGAATTTGAAGTTTTGCTTTTGTTTTCGTTGTTTTGTTGTGCAATTCAGCCAAGCTTATAATGTATTCAAATGTATTTAGTACACCTACATAAACTTCGTTTTGCATCTCCAACAATGACTTGAAAATGACGCTAGCCGACGTCGAAAGTCGTCAGACAGACATGATATCGCTTAATTTTATAGTTAAATATGAATTTTAAAAAGACAAAAATAAGTGACCCGGTATGGTATGGTTGACAATGGGTGCGCAACCAAATATGTAATCCGGCAAAAACATCTACAACAAACTTAACCAAACTCCAGACAATTTCTACTTGAATACTGTTGCTACTGTGATAACGATAAACGCTTTGTTTTGCTCAGTGTTTGCCTCTCTCTAATGTAAAATATTGCAGCTCTACCGAATGAAAAAAAATCTCCAAGTAAACAACTTCACGTTGGGAAATAGGGCATTTCCATTGGCTAGCATCTAAACGAGGCGAATCCTGCACAAATCAAGTTGCGCAGGCAGTCAGCATCAATTTCTGACTACGAGATTTGCACAAACCTTTCTGTGCATGTGCGGCTACCTCAATACTCATCGTAGTAAGAATGCATGTCCATAATTATTTAGAATCGAGTTTCAGTTTGGAAAAATCATTTTCCGTATACTTTGTCTAAAAGACCCCTACGGTGAACTACTTTCAAAAATAACAAAAGCAAACTTTATGGAGGTTCAACAGTTTCTGTACAATCTTAACTGTGTTCACTCCTTGTGGCTGACGAGCAAGTATTTCACGTAAACATAGTCCTCACTTAATCTAAAGCACAATAAAATACGTTTCAAACATATCATTGGGAAAATTGTTATCATTTCTGAGAAAAAACGTGACACTGAAATCGCATTGTTTCACTTTGAAATACCACGTTTCCTGCACGTTTACAGCGGCTGTGAATGCTGATTTTAGGGTGCGGATCCACAATTTAAATTTTGCTTGTTTTCTCGCAAATTGAAATCCGTCCGAAACTGTTAATGTTACTTTTGAAAATAATTCACAATGGGAGTCTTTTGAACAGCATATGAGGAAAATAATTTTTCCAAACTGAAACTTGATTCTAAGTAACTGTGGAAATCCACTCTCGAATATTTTCTTCTTTGAGTTTTAAACCTCAGAAAAGCTTAGGCCCATCTTCCTACCGTATTTTCTCATTGTTTTAATACGCACGTTTACTCCAAACGAAAACAGCCGAGATAGCAGGAAAACCTGAAAACTAACCTTTCTTTGTCGGGGGAATAAGCAAGCTCGTCATCATCACTCAACATTTGCATCTTCAACAAGTTACTGATCATATCCTGACCTGAAAGAGAGTCACCACAACAATCGGTCAAAACTGACAAAATGTATGATATTTGTTGAGGAAAACGAGTAAGATTCAAATGAAAAGATTCCGCTAGAGAAACTAATAAAGAACAAAGAAAATTGTAAATTTTGACACCGTAAATATCAGGATAGCTAAAGCTAAAGCTAAATCCCTTTAAGCAGATGAGAGTCATTGTAAATTTGATGTAATTCTAATTAGCCTAAATCAGATAATAAAGGTTAGATAATATTAGTTTCGCAGCCTGCCGCCAAAATGCAATAATGTTTTTACTGTCTAAAAAGAGACTGCAGTTGAAAGGGAATACACTGCTCTTTTAATAATCAAATAAAACAACATATGGGAGGCATTCTAAATACAAGAAACACATTACTTGAAATTGGTTCTATTATGGAAAATACTTTTTCTGAGCTTACAATCAACAAATTTTTGCATGCATAACTGCATGTACTTACCGTGTGTTGTAAGAAGCACCTTCTCAGCGTTGTCTGGCAGTCCTAACCACGAGGGGGACTGGGTATCAGGTAGAGCCTCAGTCCACTGCAAAAACTGCTCACGTCTGCAGACACAAGTAGGAGTACCATGTGCAGAATATCAGTTTACACAAAGTAAAACTGAGGATATAGCTTTCAAAGTGTAATGTAAAGATTTTTCTTGCAGGATATTTTTGAATTTTTTAAAACGAATTATTCAAAAACATTTCAACGAATGGAGCTCTTTCATTGCTCAATGTATGATTTTTTTTTGTTAAAGGTCAACTTGTTTTAGTTGACATGCTAGCTAAATATTAAAATCGCAAAGACGTAGCTCTAAATTGTATTATTAGTGCTGCATCCGAATAGATGCCACCCCTGAATAAGCACTGTCCCTGAATAGGCGCAACTCTGAATAGGTGCCACCCCTGAATAGGTGCCACCCCTGAATCTGTGCCACCAGTGAATAGGTGCCACCCTTGAATAGGTGCCACCCCTGAATCTGTGCCACCCTTGAATAGGTGCCACCCTTGAATCTGTGCCACCAGTGAATAGGTGCCACCCTTGAATAGGTGCCACCCCTGAATAGGACTACCATTGAATAGGTGCCATCCCTGAACAGGTGTCACCCCTGAATAAGTGTTGCCCCTGAAATTAGGTGCCACACCTGAAAAAGCATCGCCCCTAAATAGGTGCTGCCCCTAAATAGGTGCCGCCCCTAAATAGGTGCCGCCCCTGAATAGGTGCCACCCCTGAATAGGTGCCACCCCTGAATAAGCACTGCTTCTGAATAGGTGCCACCGTTGAATAGGTGCCATCCCTGAATAAGTGCCACCCCCGAATAAGCACCGCCCCTGAATAGGTGCCACCCCTGAATAAGCACTGCTTCTGAATACGTGCCACCCCTGAATAAGTGCCAGCCATGAATAAGCACCGCCCTTGAATAAGTGCCACCCCCTCAA
This sequence comes from Palythoa mutuki, assembly GCA_027575235.2. NCBI lineage: Eukaryota > Metazoa > Cnidaria > Anthozoa > Zoantharia > Sphenopidae > Palythoa > Palythoa mutuki. The sequence goes on from JAODFW020941791.1 coordinate 6,481, forward strand.
AATAGCTTTATTTTTTTCAGAACCATAAGTAGACTCGCACATGGCTATATACCTGATTCCTTCTGGCATCATAACATTCTTTCCCTTTATACCGTCCACGTCCAACACAAGCGGAAAATCGGACTCAAAACTGGACACCGTGAACAGACGCGTCACAAATGACGTCAACAAACGCTGCAATAAATATTGCAACACAAAGCTTGAGTGACGTTCTACAATATTATAAAATTAATAAAAGCTTGTATAATCGATACACCAGGATTTGAAGTAGATTTTTGAAAAGGGCAAACAAAATGGTTATTGAATTTTATCTTGCCAGCTAAATATTTCTTATCTACAAGCATTATTTACTGACAAGCAACATTTTCATTGATATTTACGTTTTATTAGAAATCTCAAGTTTCAGTTGCAATTTAGCATTTCCTGTTACAGGACTTCAAAGGCCTTTTTAAAACTTTTTAATACCGAAAATCCATAACTTAACACCATCAAAACACAGCAAATAGAAAGAAGAGGATATTCTTTATCAACATGTGTTTCCTCTGGTCAATATAATATAATTTTAACTTGATATTATATTTGCAAAGTGGAAACTTAAAGAAGCTGGCGCTCTCATCAAAATTACTGCGATCTTCAAAACTTGTATCTGTGAAAAAATGTTATTGAACAAATATATTTGAGACAAATATGAATTATGAAATATGAATTTGGGCAAATTTAAGACCTTTTTTAAGGACCCGCGGGAACCCTGTGTAAAATAACTCAGTTCATTTTGTTAGTCTTTTATGCCTGAAGAACTGCAATAGCCTTTTTTCATGCCATCGTTGTAGTTGCTGAGCGACTTCTCAATGTAAAAAATCGTAAATCTATTCACAAAATACTGCAGCAGCACTTAAAACTTTTCGTGAGAAATCGCAAGTTGCAGCCACAAGGTACGACAAAATGAACTGAGGAACTTGCTCTGCTCAAACTGTCAATCAAAATATGAATTTTGCAGTGGAAATTCGCAAGGTTATTATCAAAAGAATTGGTTTAACTAAATTCCTAGTATTGGTGCCTCAACTTTACCAACTCTCGCTTAAACTGCTAATTATTAGATTGTTTTTTAACACAATCCCATAAGACGCCAAAGACAAAAGACAAAGTGGCCATGCTGGTTCCCAAAACAAAAGAAATCATAAAAATTATTTTCTTCAAAGGCACCAATACGGCTGCTACTGATGACGTCAGGTGAAAACAGGCAATTAGATCAAAATTACCACATTACCTGGTCAAAATCGTTATCAATTCTTCCACCATAAATAGCCTGTGACATCAAAGCCTGCAGTGCGTCCCAGGGAACTTTGTTTGGTGGTAGATTGGTACGGCCCTGAGGATTATAAAATACAGCACAATATATTATTTTGCACTTCCTTCTAGATTATCCAGAACTTAACTTAATGCAACGTAGTAATGACGGCGTCCTATCCATTATGTGACGTTCATATGTCATATTACGTTAATATTAATATTTCCGGTTACATTATTTATCAACTTTCGTTTAGTTTCTTGCTGAATAGCTTACTTTTCTCAGATTACACCTCTACGCTACCAAGTGCGGTCAGCCTCATCTTAAACTTCGTATATTAATCATAGTTGTTGGAAATATTGCTATAAGTTCTCTATGTTTATATCCATTATAATTATTTTATACCGGGGTTTATACAAAAATTCGTAATCACTTTTTAAATAACAGATAAAATATGAGCGAGAGACCTTTATGGGCATTTTAAACGCCGAACATGAATATTTTATCTCACTATCAATCATTCAGGTTAGTTCTTTCACATCATGCTAATAGTTTTGATATAAAAGTTAACCTGGCCAAGAAATTTCCTGTCAAATATTGTATAAATATGGAGGAGTTTTTTATCCTATAAAAAGATTATCTTCACGATTATGCCTTCTTTTGTTTACGTTTCCTGAATTATTAATAAATTTGATAAGGATTTTTTAAGTACTAGTCCACGTCCACGAAATGTAATCTTACGTGTAATCTTACAGGTAACAGCTTTATCAAGTTACATTTTGGAGGTTATTAAACATGTCAGACCACCTCCAATTAAAAAAAATTTATCAATAATATTTAAACATATAAAAATTGCATCCCAACTGGATTTTATTAAGTCCAGAAGTTTCTCGTTAAAGGTTTGCTCATACTTGGATTCCATATGTCAACTAACACTGGGAAATCGTCAATACAAAGTTTTTGAAATTAGCATGCAATTTCACCACATCCTCATCAAACTTGAAAATATCGAAACTTTTTAGAGGATTTAAACAAAAATTCAAAGACTTTCAATAATGATTGCAATTCAAGAACTTTACAAACCCTGATATACTGAGAAATTATTTGTGCAGGGGTTATAGGAGAATTCTTCCTACCTGGGCAACAGAGTCAAGCCACGTGTCAAGTGTATCACAGGCAACCCGCAGGTCCGACTCACTGAACTCGTATCGCTTGGACCATCCCAGCGGAGAATATCGCAGGCGCTCTTGAACTATAGCATGGAACCAAGCCAACAAAAAGTACAACCGCGCACGCTCGTTGGGAGCCTGACACAGAGACAAGGTAATTTCTAATTAGTAAAGTAAGAATTTAGGATAAATACTAGAACTAACCAAATATTTGGAAGTGCAGGCGAGAACAATTTGTGTGCAGCCATTTTCACAACAGCAGAAGCCCAATTACTGGATTTTGCCATTAAAACGGACATCTGTTATTGGGCCTACTTGCGGTCCAGGCAAAGATGTGGATTTTCACGGCAATTTTTGGCGTAGTTTTAATACTTCTATCAAAAATCTTGCCACCTTATTTTTGATAGGTTTATTAAAACGGAAGAACTTGCCGTGAACATCCACAACTTTGCCTGGACCGCAACTTCTGCCTTCCACAATCAGTAATTTTAGAATGGTATTGTTGTGGTGGCTTGCCACCGTAAAAATAGGTTCTAGAAAAATACTTTCAGGAAGAAGTAGTGCTTGGACGGTGCTTGAACTTACTATAGTTTGCTAGAATTTTCTTATAGTAGAATGATTTGATACTGCTAGAACTCTCCAGACCTATGTAAACATTCTATAAATAGAATGTTGATTTACCATACTAGAAACCTTCAGAACATTCTAGTGGAATTAGTCACGCTATATATGACATATATATCCGAGCAAATAGAGTTTCTCTAGTACTGAGAAGTAGCAGAAAAATAAGCATAAGTAATCAGATTGTGGCTAGTTGACAAATCGCGTACATTGAGCTCCCGAGCTGCTATTATCTACTACGTTTATTGTAAATAAAATAAGTTTTGTTTTGGAATCCCAACAGGGATGTTTTACGTGTGTGTTGAATCCGCACGTGATCTGACGATTCAAAACTTTTCAAGAATAGAACACGAGTGATTATCGATCGATTTAGGCTGAACAACTTTGAATTCAAATCGAGATCTTACATCAAAATTAAGTTTGCGGGCTTCCTTCAGTACCCCGAAAAAAGTACACCAAAGCTGGAGAGTTTCGATAAAAAAAATTCCACCATTCGTGTAACTAGATATTTTCAAAGGCAAGAAAAAGTGTAAAGCTTTGAACTAGAACGAAAGAGCAATGTGCTGAGGAAGCCTCCAAATATTTTAACCCCATAAGCCCAAGCACGACAAATGACGCGTTGGGAAATTCTCTCAGCTGATCTCCATACTTTCTGTATAAGCAATTTGGGAGAACTTAGCTTTTAAACTTCTTCAGTTTATTCCATCTGATCATATCCTTACTTCTCATTACCAGTATATTACCTTGTTTGAGTTATGTATGGAGAAGTTAGATGTCGATAAATTGCCCTGCACTGAAAGGGTTAACAGTGTTTTGATGTAGCATTGCAGGGTTTGAAATTAGAATTTTTTTCAGCTGGCCCAGTTGGATTGATTTAAGGTTACGGTATACCTTCAGGGGTGTTTTGCGTCAAAACCATACAGTGCGTCTGTTTTACAAATTAAAGCTTATAGAGCGGGCTTTTGATTTATACTAAAAATCTTAATTTAAATGAATTTTCAATTTTTTTACGTTCTTAAAGAAACGAACGTAAAAGTCGTCTTTTGAGAGTTCCAAGTCAAAGGGAATTTGTTTATTTCTCCTAAAATTTGCACAGTAACTTCTTCAATATATGAATAACAAAGACGTGTCTGCGATTTTTTTAATTTTTACAGAAACTTTTTTAGAGCAATTTTTGCGCGGTCTACAGACTTTTTAAAATCTCAATTCGGAAACGCGTCGTAACTTTCCTCTGAAACTGAATATGAAAAAACGCAGACACGTTTTTTGGCACTTTAGGTCTGGAAAAGGGCGGATTAATTAAATCATTACAGGGTTTCAGTTAACTTTTTAGGGGTATGGCTAAAAAATTTAAGCTGCAGCTAAAGAAGTTGTCATTATAGAAAGCCCCGG
>JAODFW020941882.1:0-10950 GCA_027575235.2 Palythoa mutuki
AACATTGCTTTAAAATATAGTTTCATTGCATTTTACTTTAAAACTATGCTGTACACAGGTTAATGTATTCTCAGTATCAAATTCTAAACATTCTGGTGTGGGAAAAGCGAAATGACGTAGAACAATGGGAGGTACCCTACTTCTTACTCGGACCATTACTTAATTTCTGTGTAAATTTATTTATTTTATCCCGCTGTTAATCAGATGCCAGATGGTAGGGTACGTCACGTTGTTAGTCTTAGCAAAATTTTAAACTTTTCTTACTAAAGAAAATATTGTCCCGTTTCAGCGACAACACCTCATGTATTCCTAGTTCAGCAAGTTGACGGTGCAGCTGCCATGAATGGAGGCTTCGTTGATGACGTCAGCTATATTACAGAAGTAACCACGCACAGTGGATCCAGCGGTTACTCATCAGGCAGCAACGGAACCAAAAAAGGTAATATAGCTTTTGCTTTGGGCTGGGGTTAACATAATAGGTTGTGGGCTGACAATAAAGAAGACTGACAGATATATTTACTGAATCTTCAAGATGAGTTGATTTTGTTTTTGATGACATATATTAACTGGATTGATAAAAGTTTTTATTTTCTTTTAATTTTATTTCATTTACCACGAATTATAGTGACAACAATTGCCAAAAGCAATAACTACGATGAGTTGATCGAAGAAGATGCTGAGGATACAGAAGATGATCCGATTTACGAAAACATCTGTGACAAGTGCAAGGATCTAAATTTAGGTAATGCTTTCTTTGAGCAATGTAATGTGGCGGCGTGGTTGGCGCAGTGGTAAGATCTCTGCCTTCTAACCCTAAGGTCCTAGGTTCAACCCCAGGCTCAGCCGAGAGTTGAACATTTATGTGACCGCCTTTTCCGCCAAAGTTGACTCAGCTTTTGATTCTCCCGAGGTCGGTAAAATGATTACCAGCTTCTGCTAACCTGCGATGGATTAGTGTCCCGTCCACCGGGGATAAGCACCGGCTCCATGGGCCACTTAGGCTCGTAAAAGGATTTAGCTTTAGCCAGGGGGGTCAACGACTCTCATCCGCTAAACACTACAGAAACCGGAGATAAGCATCGGCTCCAATGGGCCACTGGGGCTCGCAAATGGATTAGCTAGCTTCTCTGAACAATTAAGATATGTATGTTTGATCGATTGATATACAAAACGCTAAAAAGTTGCATTTGAAAAAAATATCGTATTTATATGATGGAATGAACAGTTGGTATGAATACTGGATAATAATATAAAACAACACATTATAGAAACGTTCAATCTGTTATTACCCCGATTATAATGTGTTTCAGTCACAACAACAAAAGTTAAAATAGGATGAAAGAATACTAACCAAGTTTCGGTATTGTTTCGTCAAATCTTCGTAACAAACAAAATAATATATAAAATTGAGAAAAAATAAGTCAATTCAAAATGCTTGCGCAACATGTAGTCCAGTAAATGAAATACTTGTACAAGAAATACAATGTGGCTTTAAATGCTTATTAACCTTATAAAATGAGAATGAGTTATAGTATTTGTAACGAATATTAACCATACTAGCATTCTTTCAGAGCTACCAACTACTCTTTCTGATCAATAGATAATAAAAAACGTTTAAATTTTATTTTGAATTGTTGGCAGTTGGTCCTTGTGAGCATGTGGTACCATACGATTCTGACGATGGTCCGGTTTATGAAAATCTTGCCCAAGAAGAAGGAGAAAGCGATGAAGAGGAAAATAAAGAAGGAGATTTGGATAAAGGTAACACAAAAAAGTGGTCGAAGTTTTTCTAAAATGGACGCTCAGGCAAATCAATATAATTTCATTGTTTCTATTCTAGTGAGTCCCGAGTTTGTATTAGTTTGTGCATCGACGATAGCATAGTCTGCTTTTATTAACGACTCTTACTTGGCCAGGACTTGACCAGAAGTCTGCTAATTGTTCAAGCTAGAAAATAAAACTTAACACTGCTAATCTGTCACGTTTGCTGAAAACAAATGTTGATAAATAAAGCAGTAAATGGCTAAAATACGATAAAAGATTTAAAAACTCTAACGTTTTCGACTAAAAGTCATCTTCCTGTTATTTAACCTTTGATTTTAATGACAAATGTTGATAAAGAACCTCAATTCAGTTTTCACGCGTGTCTTCTGGAAAAAAGTCAAGGTACGCTTCCCCGAGTTTGATATACAGGTACACACACCAACTATTTCAAAAAGGAACATTCCTTCACCGACGAGTCGTTACAATCAACATCACATCCTGAACAGAACCAAAAATGCTTTGTGGAAAAAAGAAAAATATCTTAAAATTGCAAAATAATAATTTCTTTTGAAACAAACATGATAAAGAGTTTGATTTCAGGGGATCTTAAAAATGTTTAACTTTATTTCTGTTGCCATTGCAGATGAAGGAGAGAAAAACAAAAATTCTTCAAACGAAAAAGAAGATAAGGCCGTAAAAGACCCTGATGGTCCTTCAGAAGAAATTAAGGAAAAAGATAAACAGAATGTAGCAGAACTGGAGACGAAGGAACCCATTAAAAGCAAAAGTCCTAGTGTCAAAACCAAAAGCAGCTCTAAACGCAGTAAAAAAAGAAGGAAGAAGCGAGTTTCTACAAAAAGCGAAGCAAAACTTAAGAAACAGGGTTCTGCAGAAAAACCAATTAAACAGGATAAATGTGATCTAATGGGGAACATTGAGCGTGAACACAGTGATGATGAAGATATAGGAGGTGAACACGTTTACGATTCTGTCGAAGGTTCTGATAGCGATGACAGTCACGTTTACGAGAGTGTATGTGAAAGTAGTGATGATGATGACGATGAACGCGAATATTACAATATTGAAGAATTTGAAGATCAAGTTGAAAAGGTGAAAAGCGAAAACTCGTCTGAGTTAGACGACTCTTACAGAACGGATCCCCCTCCGCTCCCTGCACGTCCTAGCGATGAATCAGCAGAAGACAATCAGTCTTCCAACGAGTCTAAGGAAAATGAAGTTAAAGCAAAACCAAAGAAACCTGCAAGAAAGTTGAGGAGACAGATAAAAAAAGATGAATCATCAGATACGGAGGGAGAAGATTGTCCAAGGCTACCACCGCGTCTTTATGATCCAGAGGAAGAAAACTCTTTAGAGTTAAGTGAGGAGAAGGAAACAAAACCAACTGCTTTGCCAGAAACTAAAGAAAAAGACAAATCTTCTGATAACGAAAATGAGATTATCCCTTCCCTTCCTCCAAGATTGTATGATGAGGAAGAGGAACATGTCTCAAACGAAAACAATGCGTTGAGCCTTAACAAAAAATCGAACAATTCAATCGAATCAAGTGTAGATAATGTTGACAATAGAACGGAGAAGGTAAATTCAGAGAATTCATCGGTAGCAAAGACTACGAATGAAAGCAACACATCACTCTGAAAATCGTACATAGTTTCCGCTCGACGAATAACTTTAATTTGAAATATATATTAACTAGTTAACTGACGCTAAGTGAGTGCTTGGAAATTAATGATACTTAATAGAGTTTTTTTCTATATTTTTGATTTCTTATGTCAAACAATAAGTGAGTATATAAAAATCGTTTAAGTAATTTTACGATATATCATGTCAGTTTTCAAATACATTTTGAAACATTTAATTTCCTTTTTTAAAATCATTTAATGTTTTAGTAAGAAAGAAGGTCAATTCAAGAATAATCAGAACCTGAGGTAAAAAGCTAAACGTGTCTCTTCTTCCCTCTCATTTCAACAGAAGTACTTTTATTGATCTTAATCGCAAATGGTAGAACTAGAAAAGTATTTTATGGTAAAGGGAAAAGTTTTTGCTCGCTGTTGTTGATTGGACGAACATTTGTTGTCCTACTCTGATAACGTTTTCCGCGGTCATTGAATGATTGTTCAAAACTTAATTCCAAGCAAACAATTACGAATACCGTATTTCCTCGAATAAACGCCGCAGCGTTTATCAAATTTTTCATTATTTGGGTGCGGCGTTTATTCGAGGGCAGCGTTTGTTTAAAATGCTGTTTATTGTTTTAAACAACCAACCGTAACTTTGCTTTAAAAAGTAGAAAAATATGATACAGTCCTTTGTCTGGCTGTACCGATCAAGCTTTACAGTTGCGCTTGTAAACGCGTAAGAAATCAGATAAATTCAATGTTGCGGATTTTCGTCTGTGCCTTTCAAACTTTAAACTTACAGTTTTAAACAACTCCGCTCTGCGCTTGTAAAAAGTGAACGTCATAACTGGATGTTTCACTTGTTGTCTGTTCCAGGGTGCTGCATTTATTCAAGGGCGGCGTTTACTCGAGGAATACGGTATTTAAAAAACGTTAATAACTCGGGAACCAAATAATTTATTTCAATAAAATAAACGATATTTTTCTTCACTTTCAAAAGCTTTTCTAACTGACGATTTTCTGTTTTTCCGATATATACACTTTAAACTATCTGATATTTTTGCCAACTGAGATTAATACTCAGAGGGCGTATTTTCATACAACCTAGATTTTAAAGTTTTACAGAAAGCTTGTTACACGACAGTTACAGTAGAATGTTCGTGTGTACGGCGCTCACTCGCACCCCACTACAAAAAAATCCTGCGTACGGACCTGTCAGACGAATTAATGTAACGTTTTTGAACGGCCTGCTCATTTTCAGTTGACAACCAGAAGAAAAATGAGCTATTTTTACAGGATATTCTCCGTTTTACCTCACATATATGTGGACAGCAACCCTGTACACCGCAACACGTTCCTTGCTCTATCCACATCATTATTGGATGTAGGGGAGTCACGTTGACGCATGCAGCGGTCATCAGTTGAGCTTTTCACCTCTACGACCTGGGATCGTACACTGGGTTCCACCCGTGGGCTGAAAGTGTGTTCCTTTTGTAAAATCCAAATTTGGATTTTGCGTTTCAATTGTCATTTTCACCCGAAGTCCAATCTTGGATTGTAATCCAAACAATTCGGCACCCTCGATCTTGGATTGCTTGGAGTAAATCAGCATTTGGATTGAAATTTCTGTGTTTTGCGTTCCATATTTGTTATGACCAGTATACAAATGTTGAATGTTTTCGTAAAATACGGTTTTGGTTTTTGCTTTCCATTTCTTCCAGAAATTCATGAAATCCAGTTCTGACAATTCAGATTTAGATTTTACAAGAGGCCAGAATGCACTCTGAGATTTGTCAATCTAACTCTACTCCGGCCGAGGGTCTTCTCCGGATACTAGGTTATTTCTCCCTCATAAAAATTAACAACAGAGGGCCTGCAGTGATCGGGGAGACCTGCTGTAGTGACTCTTTTCCTTTGGGGATAAAGCTAATAAAAAATCAGATCATATTATATAAATGAGTGACAAATAAACTAAAGCTGATGATGGTCAAGTCGACTGAAAACGTTCGTAAAATTTTATAACATCTTTTAACTTTTAACTTTTATAGCCGAATTTTTAAGATATCTTACATGGAGAATTCAATTTTAGGTCAAAATATAATTTGCACTAAATAATAAAACTTGATTTATATCGCTCACAGATTCATTAAAATGTTATAAATTTATATTAAAATATCATACATTTATTTCAATAAACCTCCACTCAAAATGGCAATACCCATAAAAATTTTCAACTATGAATTAGTTTCTGTATTACTTTTAAAACATATTTGTCTCACCATCACCAAGTATCAGTTCAAAAATCTTTATTTTCATGTTGAAATATCTTGATACAAGACTGACAGCCTTGAATCAAAATGTGTGCCCTACTGCTGCCAGATGATACGTTCTTACGCCACTTAAAAATATCCCAGTTTACAGGGCTGGAAACTTCACCGCATGGTCACAATGCACATTAGTTCATATAAGAACTGGCAGAATCCTTACACTAGTCTCTTGTTCCATATTAAATGAAACTTGTGTCTCAGTATAGACACATAGATCTATAAGACCAATTAAGCCCAGGTTTCGAAGTCGAATCAAATCTTTGTAGAAACAGGCAAAGCACAATTGGTAAGTGCATTGCCTTTTATTCTCTGTGACTCAGACTTTTTTCTGATTCGTGAAACGGAACACTGAGAACTGGTAAGGGAGGCGGTATAAAGGGTTTGGCGCACCGTCGGTTTCCACTGACATCATCTCTAATATATGAGGCGAGAAAAAAAAACTAGCAAAAACTGAAGTGCTCGAATAGTGCTAAACCTTTTGAAAGTGCTTAAGATTTAGAAATAGTGCTCTAAAGTTGCTTGTACTTTTTGATTATTTCCTAGCATAGGTTCGTAATCATTCTTAGTTTTATTAAAGCTTTTAACCCTTGATTTTCTAATAGGGGACCATATTCATAGAAAACACCGATATTTTCTAACAAAATTATCATACAACAACAACAATACTTTAGATACTTAAGATATAAACCCAAGATCGACTCGGTCAAGCTCTTTAACCGTTAAGTCAGCATAGTTCTAAAGCACTCCCACAGCATTACAGAACCGTATGAATTTCAACGTATCACCGTACAGCTACAACTTTTATTAGTCTCTTTTCGATCTATTATATCGAAACATTACTGCTGCTTTAGTTGGGTCAGTAATTTCTTCGTCTTCAGAGTCGCTGAGCTGATTTGTTGCTTCCATCTTGCAGCTGCATCACAAACAATGCTTTCGTCCGCAGCTTCACTGACCAGCGAAGAGCGCTAAAAATTCTGTAATCCAAACCGACTGATCCGAAGGTTAAAATGATAATTTCTCGTGCATTTTCATGACAACATGTGAACATTTCGAAGATAAAATATTGCCTTAAACTAGTGCAAAATTGTCAAAGTGTGCTTAAGTGCTGCTCAAAAAGTGAAAAATTGCTCAAATTCTGCTCAGAGTCAAGAAAGTATTCAAGGTGGAAATGTATCATAATGCTCCAAATTGCAAAAAGCGGGAAGACCCCGAGGGTGACAGAGTATAGAGCCGATGCACGTCTGTGTTTCGAGTGCGGACAGAAAAGTTCTCGATTGCAAGTTAATGCAAAACATTGTGAGCTAATCGCAGTATGATTTTTGGGCGCGTTACGTGGGTAACAATAGAGAGCACCTTAATTAGGTTTGGGTGATAATTGATGCCACTCAGCCACATTTTACAACAGCTGAAAGTTTTTTCGTGAACTAAGCACCCCTCATGGAAAACAGGCATGCATGCTAGTGTACACTTTTTCCCCCTAACCGTCTTCAATTTATTTTGTATTAGTTTTTTGTTGGGAGCAACATTTTCAGCCCGTATTAGCCAGAGTCAGCAATAACGAGGTCTTCGGAAGGCGAGAGATAACTGTATTTTGTGCTCGTTGGCACTTTGCGAGAGCTATAAACAGTTATATTATATAATTGTGCAATAATTGAGGAATCGTAAAATTAGACTGCGAGCAGTCTCTTTTCCACGGAATCAGTCGAATTTGGAAGTTCGAGTGGCGAGTTCTGCAAGCAAAAACGGTTTAGAAACTGCTGACTGGTTGTACTGTGGGCGGGTTAGGGTTATCGTCATTCGAGCTTCTAAACTCGACTGATTTCGAGGAAAACAAAAGGGACTGCTCACAGCCAGTCTATCGTTAAATTTACTTTGAGCAAGGCACACCTTATTAATCCATTATCTAACATGTTAGAAGAAGGGTATGATATATATCCCTCAGCTGATTCAAAACAAACGACCGCGTCAGCTAGTAGGTACCATCAATTGCTAAGTGGCCAGGGGGGACATATCTTAGCCCCTTGCCGCGAGCCCCTTTTGCTTTAGCCGCGCACAGGAGACAGTGTTAACATGAGTCCGAAACAAAAGTGAAGTCACATTCCGGATCGAGTTCGCAAAGGGTTCTCGTTCCGGATCGAAACTTTCATATTAGTGCGAGGTGCCAGATTCTGTCCCCGAATCATGTAGATATTGTTCTCGCGTCCCTTCGTTCCGTCGGCGAGGGAACGTGAGGTGACATGCGAGGGACCACGTGAGGGACACGTGAGGTACAAATCCAAGATGGTACCTCGCAAGTATGTGCTGACCTGAAACAATGCAGGCTCGCTATTTTCGATTTTCACTGGCAAAGAAACACGAAGTACAAGTCGATCGGTATCGAAAAATGTTAATACACCCTTTGTAGAGTTAGGGTACAGGTCTGATTGAATTTTGTTTTAAAAAAACTGAATTTTATTTAGCTACTTCTTTAACTGGAACTGGCTGTCCTGATATTGTTTGGAGATGAGAATAGCAGTTATAGGGGCTGGTGCGTGCGGTCTCACTGCGATAAAATGCTGCAAAGATGAAGGAATGGATCCGGTTTGTTTTGAACAGGAACACAACATTGGCGGCTTATGGTATTTCACAGAGAAAGATCGACCGACTGTGAGTTCTGTCTACCGATCAACAGTGATCAACACGAGTAAAGAAATGATGTGTTTCTCGGATTTTCCTATTCCGAAAGATTTCCCACCTTTTATGCACAACAAGTTTGTCATGAAATATTTTCATCTCTATGCTCAAAACTTTGACCTCATGAAGCATATTCGATTTGGAACTAAAGTATTGGACATCAAACGAGCGCAGGATTATGATAAAACTGGTAGATGGGAAGTGAAGTACTGCAGCTGTGAAGAAGAGGCCCCTAGAGATACAAAGATGGAAGTGTTTGATGGTGTTTTCATTTGCACTGGCCATCACTGGAAAATCTCGTGGCCAAATTTCCCAGGCATGAAAGAATTTTCTGGTTTGCAGATGCACAGTCATTCGTATAAAGATTATAAACTGTTTGAAGGGAAGAAGGTACTTGTTGTCGGTATGTACTATGTTTCAAATTGCATATAAGTTTACATTCTGTAAACCTTTTATGTTTTCTTAAAATTCAATAAAAAAATGTTTACAAGACACTTCATAAAAATTTAAGTTGTTAAACTATGACTATCATCATCATTGTTTTCAATGCCGTCATCATCATCATCATTATCATCATCATCATTAGATAATTCAGCTGTTCAGATTTAAAATCAGATGCTGTATCGGTGTTTCTATAGAAACAGTATGTTAAGTTTAGCACAGTGAATATAGAAGAAAACTGACGTTTCGCACTGTAGTCCTTTGTCGGACTTTTTCCTTTGTTCCGACGAAGGATTATACTCTGAGACATCAGTTTTCTTAGACTATATTCACAGTGTTAAACTTAAAAAATCATCACACTGTTCAGATTTAACGTTAATTACTTAATAATTTACTAGTAACTTGTGTATGGCACAAACAAATTCAATGCATTTGTAAATGTTGTAGAAAAGACACTTTGTCTTCATTTGTTTTTTTTTAAAAAAAAGACTCAGCCTGACTGATTGGTCTGAATGAAATTCGAACAAGGTCAGTTTGAGCCTATTGCATGGCAGCCTGCTGGCCCCTATCAGCTAAAATCCCTACGAATCTTGCAAGGGGGAGGAGGAGGAGTGGGCATTCCAAACTCCAAAAATTTAGATTGACCAAGATAATGATTTTAAAAAATAGTCATTGCAAATATCGGTCAGTCTGGTGCATGTGGCAATTTGTTCATAATCTAGATCTGCTGGCATTTAGTTTGCTTTTAATAGACCTTTGCATTAAATTGGATTAAGAATGTTTTTATTCTCTAGATTGATATCTGTTTCATTCTATTTTTTCAAAACAAGTGAAATCTTTCTCAGGTAATGTGTGTGTTTTGTTCAAATAATATTGCACTAAAAATATTTTATACCAAACAATTAAATTACTTTGATATTTAACCCAACAGGTATTGGCAACTCTGGTGGAGATATTTCCGTGGAGTTAAGTAGGCATGCTTCTAAGGTTTATCTAAGCACCCGCAGAGGAGCTTGGGTGATGTCACGTCTCTATGAGGGAGGCATTCCACTTGATCAGTTTGGAAACACCAGATTTCTGAAGATGTTTCCCTTGGCAATTAGAGAGTTCTTGGCTTTCAGGGCAGCGAACAGCAAGTTCAATCATACTGAATATGGTTTGAAACCAAAACATGCAATATTTGGTCAGCACCCAATGATTAATGATGATTTGCCGCATCGCATAGCAGCAGGCTCCTTGATTATTAAACCAAATGTGTTGCACTTCACAAAAACAGGGGCTGTGTTTGAAGATCATACCAGAGAAGATGATCTTGATGCTGTTGTCTTCTGTACAGGTTATGAGATTGGTTTCGAATTCGTGGACCAGTCAGTTATTTCAGTTGATACCAACAATGTGTTGCTTTACAAATATGTTTTCCCACCACAACTGACTAAACCGACTCTTGCTGTTCTCGGCTGCATTCAACCACTAGGGGCAGTTAACCCACTGGCTGAACTGCAAGCTCGCTGGGCTATAAGAGTGTTTAAAGGTGAAACTAAACTTCCAGCTCAAAGTGACATGATGAAAGACATTGAGGCAAAGAAGATTGAGATGAGCAAGAGATATTATGCTACCCCAAGGCACACAATACAGGTAACTGTCACAAAATGTGTAGATTTATTGAAGTAAAGAAATGCTTGAGTTAATATTACTACCATGGCAGTTTCAAACCAATCTGGATGGGGGAAGGGAGTGCTTTTTCTTGAATAACTGGAACACTTTAAATTTCTTGACTCTTCCTGTTATTTACTAGCCAAGGGAACATTTTTGTTTTTGTTATTTATACCTGTTTCACCCATTGTTGCCTTCGCAACTGTAATTTTACAGGACACTAGGTCTTGTTAATTCTTGAAATATAGGATATTTATTGCTCCATATACTGTATGTGTTTTCTTTACCTTTTAATAATGTAGCTGTTTTAAATAGTAAATATTATACATGTTTGTAACTCAGTTTTATAATCCTGTCTATATGTAATTACCAAGTATTTTGTTATAGTCAGACCTTACAAATGTCCATATTGTAACTAGTGGCAGTCTGACTCGATTAGTTTGTACTATTTTCAG
>JAODFW020941981.1:0-18381 GCA_027575235.2 Palythoa mutuki
ATATTTTGGAGGCTTAATCGGTGGTGTTTATTGCGCAGGTTTTGAGTACATCGTGAATGTGCACACTGGAGACAAGTTTGGGGCTGGTACTGACGCCAATGTTGTCATCACCCTGATTGGAGAGAATGGCCAACTGGGGGAGATGAAGCTCGACAACGAAGGAAACAACTTTGAGAAAGGATCGTAAGTAACCAAGCTTTTATCAGTAAAGTCTGATGTTCATCACGCGAGCGTTGACCGAGAAGGAGTGGGCACCTGCTAGGCCCCATACCCTCATCACTTTCTACAGCAAGTACTGCCCAATGAGGGCTCCCAACAGACCAGTTACTGTCCACTTAACACTATAGGCCAACATAGGCTAAACTTACGAAGGCCCAAACAACAACAGCGACGAAAGAGAGAAAGTTAATGGTTTGATATCAGAGTTCACTTCATTGTGGATGGTTTTTTAATAATAGCTCGTTCTGAGAAAGTGAAAGTAAAACTTATATCTAACCCGTCAATTTGTGCCAAGTGTTGCGTAAATCCTCAGACTGCTGAATAATTTATACTTTAGAATAATTTTCAGACCTGTTAATTTTTATATTAGAAAATATCCTTCTTCCCTTCCCGCCCTTTCTGCACTCAACTTTCCTAACTCCGCCGTTCTTCTAAACATTTTAGTGTAAATTAAATACGTGTACCTATTTTCGTGCAAATACCTGTGTTTTTGTTAATACTTACTTTAATTCTTTTTATTGTGTAACGGGGGCTATTGTAATTGGCTCCAGTTGTGTGGTTCCCCTGCCTGTTTGTTTGTTTGTAAATAAATATAAAAGGGGCGAAACTAGATAAACTAAACTACTTTCGAGATACAATTTTTAGCCGTAGCGATTTTCGCACGCGCTTTGTGTATAACTTGTCTCCGCGGTGGTTCATTGAGATTTCAGAGCAGTAAAACCATTCATCTTGTATCTTATCAGAGTTGATACTTTCACCATGTGGAGCAGTGTACACTTGGGAGAACTGCAGAAGATACGCATTGGCCATGACAACAGCGGGCCGGGACCTGCTTGGTTCCTCGACAAGGTGAATGAACGACAAGTAAAACTATTTTTACTTAATTGTAAACGGATATTGTCGCCGGCACAGTGGTTGTGAATTCGAACTCTCGTCAGACAGCTGTGTTTTGTTCTTAAACAAGACTCTTTGCTTGACTGCGTAGCTGTATAAAAGAGTAATAGCTTGTACTGAGTGCTAAACTGCAATGGTTTAGTGCCCCGTCCAGTGGGGAGTCAAGATCCCTCATCCGCATTAAAACCATTGAGACAGAGATAAGCGCCAACTCCAAAGAGCTACGGAGTGTGATGGCTTAGAACTTTTATTACTAGTTCTTATGTGTTGTATGACAAGTTAATTGAAAACACTTACAAATGAAGTATGACACTGGGTTTTATTCTGAAAAGCAAGTTTGAAAGGGGTGAACAATTTGCATTGGGAATGATGCTCACCATTATTTTCTGTTAGCGTTTCTCAAATATCTATCATAAAGTTCATTTAGCTGCTTGTTATCCAGAAAAGATTATTGTACATGGACTATGTTGGCGTATCAGCCATAGTGAGACCTCAAAACCTGTTATACTTCAACTAAAGTAGTGTTCAATGAACCGACATGCTCAACTACTGCATGATTTTAATAATTGGAAAACTAAACTGACAGATTTGTTTTTCGGAAACATCTTGTACTGCGGAACTAATTAACAGTTGTAAACAGTGAAAGCCTGAGAATCCAATCTCGAGTGTTCATTTTTTTTTGCTTTCCTACCATCGTTTCTTCCAGGTGACCGTTGAAGATAAAAAAGAGAGTAAGAGCTTCGAGTTTCCCTGTGGTCGTTGGTTCCCAGATGATGATGATAACCTTACTGTGCGCGAGATTGAGAATCCAGACCGAAAGAAGGAGCCAGGTTCGTGAGAAAGTTACTGAACTTTATTAAGACACTTTCACAATCGCGCGCAGAGTGTATATCGCTATAGCCGGCCACAAGTCTTACAAATATCACTTGTTCCTTTGTAAGGTATTTTCCGGCTAATGATTCGCAGTGTTTTATATCCCATTGTTTTGTTAGTCAGAGCCTACGGATTCGGTGATATTTGTAAGACCCGTGGAAAGCTGAAACAGTGGGATGTACACACTGGGCATGATTGAGTAAGTGCCTTATAGAAGAATATTTCAACCTTTTATCTTAATTTAATTATCTTGTCTAATTTTGTTTTCCCAACAGAGGGACGAAGCGAACCTGGGGGTGAAACCACGACAGTCACGAAAATCAGCGAGACAACAATAACAACCACTAAAGTCATAAAGACTGTGGTTAATGGCGATATCGATCTCACGGAAGATGAGCTAGCTGCAGGTGGGTGTGGCCTTCCATCCACCTATCAATCCGGCTGTCTGGGTCCATCTTTCTATCTGTCTGTTGTCTGTCGTCTGCCCTTCTGTCAACAATCCAAACACTGACTGATCCATCCGTCCTCTCCGTCAGTTCTTCTATCCATCTGTTCAACTACCAACCTACCTACTTGTCTACCTCATTGTCGCTCTTTCTGTCGTTCTGTCTGTCTATCTATCTATCTGTCTGTCTACGTACCTTATTGTCCCTCTTTATGTTTTCCTGTCTACCTCATTTTCTGTTTTTATGTCTTTCTGTCTGTCTATGTCATTGTTTGTCTGTCCACTTCACTGTCTTTCTGTCTGCCTGTGTCTAGTCAATAATCATTTTTGGGGGGTTCTCATAGATTATCATGTTACTTTCTCTGTCGGTTTTGTAATATTGTTGAAGGTGATTAAACCAAGCCTATTATTTGAAATTTGGGTCGCGAGATCTCAGCAATGTGAGTAATTAAAATGTAGATTGCTATCCGGCAGGCTCGGAGTACATCGTGAATGTGCACACGGGAGACAAGTTTGGGGCTGGTACTGACGCCAATGTTGTTATCGCACTGATCGGAGAGAATGGCCAATTGGGGGAGATGAAGATCGACAAACAAGGAAACACTTTCGAGAAAGGATCGTAAGTAACTTGTTTTTGCAACTTTTTGTTTTGGTTTATTAATTTATTCTTGTCCGATAAACATGCTGCTTCCATATATTGGGCCGCAAATGGAGCCACTTGCTAATAAATGCATAAAATGACGCTGTCTGTTTGTCGCAGGGTGGACACATTCAATCTTTGGAGTAGCCGTCATCTTGGAGAACTTCAAAAGATTCGCATTGGTCATGACAACACTGGAGCAGGTCCAGCGTGGTTTCTGGACAAGGTAGTAACAACAAAGTGAAGTAGTTGATCTATCCTATTTCAAACCATCGATATATTTGTTTATAAAAATAATTTGGATAGGACGTGCGTTTTGATTGGTCAGCAAATGTGTTTTCATAACGCCATGGATAGTACGTGCGTTTTGATTGGTCAACAAGTGTGTTTTCATAACGCCATGGATAGGACGTGCGTTTTCATTGGTCAACAAGTGAAGTGTGTTTTCATATCGCCATGGATAGGACGTGCGTTTTGATTGGTCAACAAGTGTGTTTTCAGAGCGCTATGAAGCACGAAAATGACGTGTTTGGATCCAACACGTTGTGAGAGTTTGTACTTCCATCACACGAAAAACGGCTGATTGTGCTTCGCAGATCATTGTTTAATTACTGTATAAAAGAAACAAAACATCTTCTCCGTGCCTTCATAGGCTGGTGAAAACCTCGGCAAAGTTTGTGAGAAGTCTTGACCGCGTCTCGGTTTTTCACTGATATGCTTTCGAATTCTCCCAAACGTTTGCCTCGATTTTCACCAGGCTATGAAGGCAAGGAGAGAGAGAATGGTTTTATTTCTTAAATAATAAATAGATCAAGTCAAACTTGGGTATACTGTTCAGTGTTGTCACTGTATTGCTGTTCACGTAGCGTTACCGCAACACTCTTCAGACGATGCAGATAATGGGGTATTGTTCTTATTAAGTAGGGTAAGTACTATTTTTTTAACATAGAATTCTCCATCATTATAAAATAACTTAAAATGAGGCATTAAAACACAGTTGTGTGATCTAAAAACAAACATTTTCGTTCTAAATGAGCATCTTCAGGTTTGTCTGTCTTGTTAATTATTTTTTCGTATATGCCAGCGCTGCATGGATTATAGTCATTGTTTAGGTGATACCGTTGGGAAACAGAATAAGACGGAAAGAAGGTACCTTTTTTTTCAGTTTAGGTCCAAGTTTGGCAATAAAAATGGCTTCGAGTGTTTTTCTAAAAATCCATAAACTGGCAAGAGCCAAAATCTTCAACTGGAAAGTGTGGCCAGGATAGGCTGCAGAGTGGCGCGCAGGCTCTGAAAGCTTTTCTGCTTTCTCGCTGTTCTACCTGTCTGATCGATAAATTCGGGGCAGATTCTCCAACGTAGGCGGACTTGCAGGGCGTGCAAGCGCCATAATAAACAACCCTTAATGGGTGATAGTTTTTGTTCTTTAATTTAAAGAGGATCGAATTTTGCGGGTTCGCCAAAAAATGCGAAATTTCTAAACTTTACAAAAGGCCTTTGGATGAAAAAAGTTAGTGTGTTAATCAACTTCTTTGTCTTGTCTTCATGACGCTTGCAGAATGGAATCTCAATTGAGATAGATTTGCGATCGTCGAACCACTGGCTCGGAAAAATGGTTTCTCGATACGACGTCAGATGAGTAAACTGTTTTTTGCACAATTAGAAAAAGCGACAGAACTAAGCAAGTACATGTGGCCTCTTAAAAACGCTAATGTAGCTCAGTCTCTTGGAAAATCCTCCAAACTTGTAAACCATACTCCAGTAAATCTAAAAGATGTAAGTTGTGCCGTCATAAATTTTTTTTGATAAATTGCTGTCAGGAATTTAGCTCACGAAGCAGCCGGACTGAACTTGTCTCATTGTGCCGACACAGGACCAAATCACCTATTGTGCAAAAAACAATACTATATTTACTAAGAACAATAGCCCATAATCTGCATTTTGTTTTTTTCATTTTGATCTTTCGCGCTTTGCATTAATTATAGCATGTTTTCTTTTCACATGTCCGCGTTTTGGTTAAACAAACCAGTCGCCTGATGAGTGTTGCGGTAACAAAAAACAGCGCAGTAGCCACCACAGTATACCCAAATTAATTTAACGTTATTTATTTATTATTTTAGCTTTACCCCGACAGTATTGAGCACTCTGCCGTACGATTTTGTTTTTTGCATTTATCTTTATGTATGTGTAGGTTTTAAACGTTTTGAATGTTTTGCATGTTAAAGTTTGCATTTATAGTAAAGGACTAACATTGTAAAGCGCATTTGAAAACGTGGAGTGAGTTTGCGCTATATAAAAAATAAATAATATCATCATCATTATTATCATCATCATTTTATTAATGTTATTATAATTATTGTAATTATTATCATTATTATCATCATCATCATCAGCAGCAGCAGCATCATCCTTATTATTATTATTATTATTATTATTATTATTATTATTATTATTATTATTATTATTTTAAAAGGTGAAGTTTAGTCTTGTATCAAATGTTAGGTGGTCTGCAAGATCCCATGCAATCAACCCAGGGCTTCATTTGAATCTCTGGTTTCACCAACCGATATTTTTCCAAGGCTTAGAGACACCTTCCTTCCATGTACAGGAAATAAAAGCGAACGATATTCCTCTCCCCTTCCCCCTGTAAACTCTCCTTTTACACGCTGGTATGGGAATTAGCTTACTAATATTCAGATTTCTGGTCCATGTCACCAGCCACAAATAGATTTTGTTTGGAATAAGAACCGTAAAACCAACGACTTAGATTTAAGCACGTGAAACTAGAGCTGATTTAGCTGAAACAGAGGTTTTCAGATTGACTAGTGTTGATTCGGATGATTGAAATGCATGCACTATTATCACATGCGTTGTCTTCCTATTTCTTTTCGGCTCCTCGCCCTTAGAAATAAACGAGGGAATATAAACCAGTTTTTGTTGGTCAAATAGAACGCAGCTGAAGAACATTCTCGTAAACATTAACTTCTTTACCACGTAAGTAATCTGATATTATATACTTGGTCTTTGGTCTTCATGTAGGTCACTGTGGAAGACAAGAAGGATGGTAAAACATACGAGTTTCCTTGTGCTCGCTGGTTTCCCGATGATGATGATGATTTAACTGTACGCGAGATCGAGAATCCGGACCGCAAGAAAGAGGCCGGTAGGTAAAAACAAATTTGGGAGAACTAAGACATCTTGGGATTTACGTGAGGCTAGATATTGTTACTCATCGGAGATCCAAAATTACCCTAGTACTATAGATATTAACTTTGGTTTATGGTCGAATTACTCCCAAACTATAGAGGATGTTAACGTTCGACTTATAAGGAATATGGATATTGTTTCAAATTTTTTTTTTCTCGAACTAAAATACTGGTAAACGTTCTCAAATCCCATTTGATTTCCTATTTCATCGTGTATGCTCTCAACGACTGCACAAATGAAAATAAAGAAGTGAAACGGAAACACTGGGAGGTCTCTATCTTGGGTCAGGGACGGGTCTGCCTGTCAACTGTCTATTTGATACAGGAAATATATACAAGGATTTCGGCCCGTATTTATATGTAAAAGGTTTGCAGTCTAATGCTCTTTTGATTCAGGTATGCTAAATGTTTAACTTTCTCATCAAAAATTATACAGTGTATGATACCGTAATGGTTTAACACTGGTGCAATAGTCAATGAGACACCAACCGGTACCCTCCCCTACAAAACAAAATAAGTAGTTTAATTTGAAATCGGCAGCAAGGATGTAGAAGTAAAATGGAAACAAATGAATATGACACGGGATGGAACACAGGTGCAATTTGGTGCAATTTCGCAAATTTAAGTTAGCTAATCTTTTTTATCAAAAATCAATGATTAGTTTTGTTAATGATTGTTCGAAAACCCCACCTTTCTGAGCAGATTACCGTAATTACCTAAATGTAGAACCGGCAGAGATCGTGGTGAAGTTGGATATCAAACCTATTGAACCAGAAACACCCGAGGAAAAGCCGATAAAAGTGGAAGAAGTTATGGAAGTTAAAAGTATTCCTGAACCCGATGAGCCACAACCACAGCTTGAAGAGAAGTAAGCACTTTTGAGTCCTCTGAAACACGAAAAATAACCTATTACTGTTACTAGATTAAAACTGTACTTTAAATTTTGATGATTGTTTCCTCCGAACTTGTGTTTGTTTTAGGGTGATAAAACTCCCCAAGGTGATAAGACCAGCAGGAACCACCGATCCAGAGAGCGGTGAGTAGCTCATTGTTGTCGTTATACAAATTTTTGGACTAAGGTTTTGATAATCGTAAGGTCGAGCCGTCTAAGTTGAAAAGGTATGTTACTGTTAAGTGTCAATAGATTCTTTTTAGTAATGACAAATATAAGGATGAGAATAACACCATAATCAGCTGTCCTCATAATATATTTCTAGGCTCAGAGTACGTGTTGTCTACTTACACTGGTGACAAATGGGGGGCTGGGACCGACGCCAACGTCCTGGTGACTCTGTTTGGTGAGAAGGGGACCTCGGGCGAGTTCAAACTGGACAATGAAGAAAACAACTTTGAATCAGGAGGGTAAATAGAAGTCGTGTTTTACTGAATGTTTTTCTGTTTTGTCTATTTTTGTAACTGAAAAGACATTCAGCAGTCTAAACGTAATACTTTTGGTATTCAGTTTTCATATTTATTGCAGAGTTGATACCTTTCCGCTTACAAGTGATACTTATTTGGGAGAACTTCAGAAAATCCGCATTGGGCACGACAACTCAGGCATTGGACCCGCTTGGTATGTCGACAAGGTAAAAACATTTATTGTCTTTAAAGAGTAAAATATAGATTTGAGAACTGCCTAAAAGCGGAGCTCTGGAGCGGGCGCGCTTTCCCGCCAACATGTTTCTTGTTTGCACCCACCGAGCTCTCTATGGTCTGAGCATGCCCGGACGGACAGACATTCGTAACGGTGAAACATCTAAAATGAACTCTATGAGTATAGTTAATAATTTAAAACGATCTCTGGCTAAAATGATTAAAAACTACGAGCTTTCGACTGCCCGAACTGCAGTCTTCGACGGGTAAAAAGAATGAAAAGAAAGCGATGAAAAATTGAATGAAAACCGTGAATTGCGAAATAATAAAAAAGTAAATAATTATGAATATTTGTTAAAAAGAATGTTGTATAGCCCAGGTAACGGGCAAGAATTGTTATCTGCGTTAGGTGTCACTCTGGTATGCCACACTTCTAATGTTTTTCTAGTTCTAAAAGAACCTTTGTCAATAATAGACGCGCTTTGAAAATCAATGGTGTGGTCGTAGTCACTCTGGTATGCCGCGCTTCTAATGTTTTTCTAGTTCTAAAATAGCCTTTGTCAATAATTGACGCAATACTTCAATATTTCTATATTTCAATATTTCTATGAATATATTCTACCATTTGTTCTAAGGTATGGTGCTCCACTTTACTTACTTGATTCAATCAGAATTATCATTATCATACGGTTATTTTACTTTACCCTCTTAAAAAGATGTTTGCAGTAGTTACATTTAGGAAACTTAATAGCTTCATTATAATTGTATCATATTTCAGGTGACAGTGTTAGATACCAAGACGAACAAGTTGTACGAATTCCCCTGCAACCGTTGGTTCCCGGATGACGATGGCTCATTGAGCTGTGAAATCGAGCTTCCCAAACCGAAGGTTGAAGTTGGTGAGTGGATCGATAATGAATAAAATATGGTTAAAACCTATTCATACACACTTGTAATTCACTATTTTTCATTTTCATTATTTTATATTACTAGCGATAGAAAACGTTGATTTCAAACTCCCAGCAAGGCTGTTGAGACAGCAATAGAATTGTAATAAAGAAAGAAGAGCAGATAAAAAGACAAGTTTAGTTTCGGATAAATCCTAAGTTAACACGAAAGTAAATTTCTATCGACTCTCTTACCAAATAAATTGGAGTTTCCGTAGTTCCGAAATTATGATTTGTTCATTATTCCGCTTTTTGAGTTATTAATCATGCTATTCCACTATCGCCTATATATCCCCGTACTCCTGGAAATTACTTAATTTTTTCTTCTCTTGCAGAACCGGCAGAGATTGTGGTGAAGTTGGATATCAAACCTATTGAACCAGAAACACCCGAGGAAAAGCCGGTAAAAGTGGAAGAAGTTATGGAAGTCAAAAGTGTTCCTGAACCCGATGAGCCACAACCAGAGC
Organism: Palythoa mutuki; assembly: GCA_027575235.2. Lineage (NCBI taxonomy): Eukaryota > Metazoa > Cnidaria > Anthozoa > Zoantharia > Sphenopidae > Palythoa > Palythoa mutuki. The sequence continues at coordinate 9,285 of JAODFW020941981.1, forward strand.
TTGAAGAAAAGTAGGCTACGCTGAATTCTTGCGGAACTAAGAAAAACGATCTGTAATTTAAGATAACTTCTGTATGCTAGTTGCAGATCCGTTGAACCTGTTAGCATTTGCTTCCTTTGCCACAATGACGTCTCCGTGACCATCAGTCGTCATCTTTACAAATATCATAATACTTACTAACTTATACTGCCCGTTGTGCCTCCTGGCATGTAGGATACCAACAGCAGACCTTCACTTCTGTCTGTTTTGGGCCTTTCTTTGGATGATACTCCACGTAAATCCCATTGCTTTTATTTCTGCCTCTGCATGACGTCCTAACTAAACTAAATCGTTTTACGAGCCTAAGTGGCCCATTGGAGCCAGTGCTTATCTCCGGTTTCTGTAGTGTTAAGCGGATGAGAGTCATTAACTCCCCCTGGACGGGACACTAATCCATCGCAGGTTAGCCCCCAGTAGTAGCTGGTACTCATTTTACCGACCTCGGGAGGATAGAAAACTGGGTCAACTTTGGCGGAAAAGAAGGTCACACAAATGTTCAACTCTCAGCTGAGCCAGGGATTGAACCTGGGACCTTGCGGTTAGAAGGCACAATTGCGCCAACCGCACCGCCGTCAAGTGGAAATCAAAACTTGCCTAAAATGTTTCAGTATGTACTCAAATCCACAACAGAACGGCCAGGAAAATGAATTCACTCACGGCTCGCCATACTTGACTAACAAAGTTTTGCCGCCTCAATCAACGTTAACTTACTTTCCACTTCTGGGTTCTTTCAGAAGATTACCTCCACTCGCCACCCTGACTTAATGATGCCAGTCTGGGAGCTTCTGTAGTGAAAAATGGCTCATAATACCACTTATAAACACAATACTTACCATATTAAAGCTTTTGTGACAGCTTGCAAAACAAATGACGCTCGCAAGTTTACGGTGACGCTACCAGAAAGTTTGAGCTATGAGTGCATTGAAACAGCGGTAATCCCGTTGAGAGACAACTTTGCCGCAGAGCAAAACTGTGTTGCTTTTCTGTAGTCCCAAATGTTAAGAAAAAACTAAAATCTAATTAATATTTACAGGGTTAAATATCTTACCTTCAATTTTATTGGTAAGGGAATTATATTGTAAGGACTCATTGTGTCTGTAGGAATCTTCGATTCTAATCCTCTATGATATTGAATGAACAGTTTCCTATGGCTATGGTGAAAAGGTTTTTCATGTACCGTATTTTTCTGTGTATACGTCGATACCGTGTATAAGTTGAGCTCCATTTTGGATCCAAAACCAATACTTTTTTCCAAGTTTGTCACTTTGTTTTTTGCCCGTGTTTATAAGTTGAAGTCAGTTTTTAAGCTGATTTTCACTTCTCAAAACCTCGACTGCTACACGAGCAAATACAGTAGTTGTATTTTTAGGAATATTGTGGTGTTAAAATTATGGTGCCATTTATTGTGCTGGTAGGTGTCTCCTATATTGTGATAGAGTATCTCCATCCATTAGGTTGGTATAGGGATTTCTTAATTCTGTAAAAACAGGATCCCCTTTTCAATGTGTTTTGAGCAATGTCTTGTTGTAGTGATAGGGTGCCTCAACTCATTTTGCTTGAATCGAAGTCAGTACTCCTGGTGTTGTAGAGATATATAGAGAATATCCATCCAACCAATATGTTAATAGGATCTTCCTGTTTCTAAGGAGATAAGTTCTGCTCTTTCAATACGTTTTTAGGGAATCTTGTAAAATTGTTAGGATGCCACACTCACTTTGCGTACAAGACTTTGCTGTTAGGATATCATCATCTAGAATATTAGCAGGAATCTCCTCTTCAGTGGTGATGGAATGTTACCGTTCAATGTGTTTTTAGGGATTTCTTGTTGAGGTGTTAGGATGCATATCCCGTGATTTTGCTGATAGGGATCTCCTGATGTTATATTTCCATCCTGTATATTGATAAGGATCTGTCGCTGTGGTTATGGAAGTTCTTCATCTGATATGTTGGTAACATTCTTCTGTATGTCACCATCGTTTGTTTGTAGGATCTCGTGCTTTTGTTGTGATAAGATGCTTTTGCAGCTGTATTGGTATAGATATCTTTTTTTGTTCTAGTGATGGATAATTTCTGTTATTACCACAAGGATCTCCAGTTAGTATGCTGTCTCTTTTAATTGTTTGTTGGGATCTAGTATTTTGGTGATAGGATTTCCCAAATAACTAGCTTATAGAGATCGTTTGTTGTTGTGGTGATAAGTTGTCCCTAAGATATTCTCAAAGGATCTCCTGTTTTTGTTACAGTAAAATAATTTTCATTTTTTTGGCAATAGAATGTTGTTTTCCATATTTTTGTTTCAAGCTCTTGTTGTAGCAGGATGTCTTTCTCCTTGGTTTGTCGGGGATCATTTTATTGTCATGGCACGAACCACATGTTGTTATGGTAATAGGATCCCTTTCCATAATTTTCTTTGAGGGATTCTCTGTGGTTGTGCATGGTGGTAGGATGGCACCTCTCACTAGAATGGTAAAGACCGCATAGAACTGTGGTTATAGGATGCTGCCTTACATTGTACTGATAGGGTTCTCCCTTTTTGCTTTTGTTATTACAGCGGGCTTCCCTCCAGTGAAGCGACTTGATATCGTCTTTTATGCTATCAAAACGTCTAAAGTTCTTATAATTAAAGGGTGCTCCATCAAGCTATTTCGTTAGTACTTAACGAAAAATTAATTTTTAATCTTGTTTTTATTGTAAGCTCTTTTTGCTTGCTATGGATTTTAGGATGCTACAATGTTTAATGTGCTTCTTAGTTTTGTTTTAAAGTTCTAATTGTGGCATCACTTCTCTCAAAAGGACCATGGAGTAACAAGCGATGAGATAGCAGATGAACCTGTTTTCATTCCCGATGAAAAACAGGTAAATTCAGTGCAAATGCGTCTCTGAAAATATTATCTTGCTAGTTTAGAGATGTTGATTTACTGAGTCTCTCATTTTGTTTCCAAGTTTTGCAATTACGTTTCAAGGACTACAGGTCTAATAATGCAGGCCTTCTCTCGAGAGTCCCAGCCGAACCTTCACTCAGGGTCTTAAAATAATTGAGGAGAATCGAAGGTGTTGCAATTGCCTTTGCTCTGACATCTGCAAATGGTTAGACCTTGACATCTTCTCGGTAAAGGATGTTATACACCGTAGGTCTAGTCTCCCGATAGGAGACATAAAAGAACGCACACATTGAAAAAGGGTAGCACTAGCTAGAGTAGTGATACCAGTGTTGCGAACTGTCTGTTTCACTGAGGACATTTCTTGATCTTTCCTTAAATTGTGTCGTGAGCTGCTGTGACTGGCTGACTAACACTCTCAACTGTTGAATCCTGCATTCACTTGTAAAGCGCTTAGAACGGCGATCAATACGAATTATGTAAATGATCTTACAACTCGATAATTATTTGATCTTATAACTCGATAATTATAATGTACGCAATACTTTGTAACCAAAAGAGTATTCTGCTGAATAACGATTTTTCAAATCCGTACGTCGGTAGTTCTATGTATAACAATTAAGATACACTTGCTGCTCTCTATCATTTTGGGCGAAAATGGTAGTTTCTTAGTGATTGGCCATTATAGTTATCGTTAAAATTTTTATAGTGGACATTTGCGTGGGGGAGAGTGAAGAAAACTGCTTATCTTATCTATATAGGAGTATCGAGGATTGTGCGAACAAGACCTACAGGAGGCCAAGGACCAGTTATTGGTGGAAACCGCTGACATGTTAAGGGTACGTGGTGCTGTCACTGACTTAAGCAAGCAAAAGCGTGCCACTATCGTGCTGGTCGTCACGCAATCGTCCTCAGTATATGCCGATCATGAAAGACATTGTATATCGAAGGCTTTGAACAAAATTTTGATCCGCTTTTTGATCCATGTTTGTTTGCGAGTTGCAACATATTAAAATTTTGGAGTGTTTGGTATATGCAGCCGATATTATTGAAATATTTTTAGATGAGCGATCGCGTTGCTAAATTCAGGCTACAAAGCGAACGTGTAGATAATAAAAATCAGCCACAGATTTTTTCATGTAAATTTGAAAATCATACCTCTGAAATACATGGAGTAGGTTTTGTACACAGTAAAATACAGCTTATTCTTCTTTCCCATATTTACAACGCTAGAAGTGAAACATTTTTAAAAACTGGTTTCCATATAATCTCCTCGATCTCATCAGTCTCGCCAATCGCATGTAACGAGATCAATGAGATTCACGCGATTCGATGCGATTGTATGTTTCCTTAAGCCTGGTTTCCATATAGTCTCTTCACATTATCGCATCGATCTCCTGCCCTGGATAGAATAGTGTTCTATCCGCGCGATCGCGATCGTCCCGATCGTCTCAGTCTTTTTCGATTGCGAAAGAACTGTTTCCATTTAATCTCTTGGATCGCAAGAGCATTATTTCATGCGATCGGCGAGACTGGTGAGATCGAAGAGACTATATGGAAACCAGGCTTTAGTGAAAGTCAACTAATTCAGCCATATGTTTTTCTTTTACTCACACATAAAATGATGTGCTAATGATGAGTATATTAAAAAATCAGTGATCCGGTTAAGAACCGTACAGGTATCTTTTGGCGTTACAGGAGGGAGCTCAGCGGCAATTTTAATAAAAACTTGCAAAATTTAACTCAAATATTCAATTATTTGACGAATTTGATTTGTCTAACATTTATTTTCGCAAAAAACTACCGAAAAAAACGTCGTCACCAGTCTTTTTCCAGTGTACCACATTTTGGCCGAGTTTAAAGAAAATCGACCGTAGGGAAATGGGTCTAAACGAAATACCGCTGGCCTATTGTATTGTTATCTCCCTTGGTCTTACACGGCACACTGCTTAAGTACAATTGATGACTTTTTTTCATTTATTTCAAGGTACCTCTTTTTACAGCCGAAGCCCTTCTTAGAAATTATGGTGAGTTAATTATGATGATAACGATAAACTGACAACGATAAACTCGTACTGAAGCTCCAGTATTCCTTATTAAACAGGGAACTTAACGCATAATTGCAGAAATAGACAGCACTTTCTTTGTTTAGTTAAATCAGTGAAATGAGTGATAAAATAATTCAGTTTAGATGAATTCGTACTGGGAGCCATGCATTATTTACTTTTAACTCCAATTCATTAACGTTATTCCCGGCTGCTGGAAGTCATTGAGGCAGTAAAACTTCATGTATTTTTCTGGCCGGAAAGGAATGGTAAATTTTAGCCCAAATATATGAGAACGCGTAATTGGTGGATTTCAGCTGACGTCATTGTTTACATTCTGCCTCATTAGCATAAAATTTTAGTCGGAGAAAGAACAAAGATAAACAATAAATTTTAAAACTCTAGAAAGCTTGTCAAATGAAATTAGTGATCGAACTCTCGATTCTATGTGTATAGTTTCAAAGAAGAAATCTCTACTCAAAAAAAAACACAAAACAGCTGGAGGCAAGAACGATAATGAGCCCATGCATACATCCATATATAGGTGCTTCAACATCCGCCATCGATTGGTTTCGTAGTTATCTATCTAACAGAATTCAGGTAGTCCGTGTCAATACTAAGATCACTTATCCACTACCGTTGACCAGTGGAGTTCCACAAGGTAGGATTTTAGGCCCAATGCTCTTTTGAGTCTATGTCAACGATTTACCATCTACTCCAAAACATTGTCTAGTCGAGAGTTATGTGGATGACACTAAGTTATACATGTCATTTCAACCCCATGACTCTGGAAACATCGTAGTTGCTTTGAATGGAGACTTTGTCAGTATACGTAACTGGTGAGTAAAACACGCATTTAGGAAAGACATACTTATTATGATTATAAATTCCTTGGTATTTAGCAAATTATATTATTGTTCGTCAGTTTGGGCAAACACTACTGACACTAATATAAAGAGGCTGAAAAGGATTCAAAATTATGCTGTTCGCATAGTATGTAACATTAGAAAATATGATCATGTGTCTCCAGCTCTAAAAAGCTTAAAATGGATTCCTGTGAAATCACACCTCTATTTAAGAGATGCAGTTATGGCCTTTAAGTGTATGACAGGTCTTTCACCTGAATATTTAAGTAATAAGTTTATCTCTAGGGGTAGCATTAGTGGTCGAGCGACCCGTAATTCACAAAAATTAAACATCCCACTCTGTAAATCAGCAACCGGCCAGAGGTCTTTTTATTATCGTATTGTAAGTATTTGGAACGCTATTAGCCCTACATTGAAATTAAGTCAATGTGTAAGTAGTTTTAAACGCAATCTTAAATTAGACCTTTTAAAAAAATTTTTGTCTTCAATTAATACATAATAGTGTTTTAGAGTCTATTTTAGTCTTTTTACTTATTATTGTTACTTCTCTTAACTGCATTGTCACTGAAATGCCACCATGGGGAGTTGTCAATAAAGTATTGTATTGTATTGTATTGTATTGTAACGAGTGCTTGGTTACCTTGTTGTGAATATCTGCAACACTTTTGAAGGCTTGAACAAGATTTTGTAGTGCCGCTTGTGCTTCTTCTGCTATCGGCTGGCGAGCTATAAAGAAAAACAAATTAAAAAAAGAAAAAAAAACATCTGCGATGAATTGTATTCGTATTAGTAATCGATTAAAATGATACCTGATGCAGTCAGTGTGACACATGAAATATTCTGAGATAAACGTAGAAACACTACCGCTGTTTAGATTACGCCTTCCTGGATGTGTGCGTGTTCGTGTAAACGTACAAACAATGCGAAACTACCGACTCACCCTGGTCGGAGAACCCCGGAGATTTTCTAGTGAGAGAAGACGATGAAGTGGCTGTAGATAAGTCCATTTCTGACATGGAGAGCCTCATAGGATGTGGCGGTGACGTAATAACCACAGGTCGCTGTGAAGGCTCTTTTCCACTGTGTAATAAAGCACTATCTTCAGTTTCTGCCTTTTTAGTTACACTTTCAGTGTTCAAATCTTTCTCTAACGACTCATTTTTCACCACAGGAGAATTGGTTTCTTTCGTGGGTGGAGATAAGTTTATATGGACTTCAACTGGTTTACCCAGCTCGACTGCTCTGACTGGACTATCAGAAGAGATACTTGTGCTCGACGCTATATCAGAGACACGAGGTGCCTTAGGAAAGAGGAGGGAATCTTCGGTTTTAACAGTATCTGGTATGTCAGCGGTAGATACTACTCTAGTTATAGGTGCAGAGGGATCAAGTATCGAAACCTCGTTTAATGTTTTCAATTTCTGATCAATATCGCCCAGAGATCTTGACTTCATTTTTCTTTCTTCTACTGCTAGGCGACCTTTCTTATCTCGCAATCGCACTTTCTTGGCAGCAGAAGAAATGGTTTCCCCAGGTTTGAGTTCCAAAGTGGAAACCCTGCGTTCTTTTTTCTCTCTTGAACTAAAGCCACTTAACCCGAGCGATTTTCGCCATGATTTCTTCTCCGAATTGAGAGAGCCTGATAAACTCTTTCGTTCGGTTTTTCGTTCCTGTTTGCTAGTCTTGGGTGTTTCTTCGTTCTTGATAGTCAGGGAAGACTTAGAAATTTCTTTCTCTTTCCTTTTGGCAACTTTAGTCGAACCATTATTTGTTTTTGAAGCAGTAAAGAATGCAATAATGTCCGCAGCAGATTTGCTAGATTTCTCTTGCAAAGACTCACTGGTTCCATTTTGGGTGATTAGCTTCTGCGGTTCACTAATGTCCTTCTCTGGAACAAGGTTTTCTTCTTCTTTGCTTCTACCTTTTGTTTCCACCGTTGGTCCCACATTGCTTACCTAATGTATGATCAAACATATATAAGAGACAAAGCAAATACTATTAGAGAAGAACACAAAGGAGATAAAGTAAATCCTTTTACGAGCCAAAATAGCCCATTGGAGCCGGTGCTCATCTCCGGTTCTGTAGTGTCAAGCGGCTGAGAGTCATTAGGGACTTTACGCAACGAGGACGACAACGTCAACGACGACGGCTCAGAAAAAGTATATTTCTAATTGCTTGTTACTTGTTTCTGTAAGTCAATTCAGTTTTCTTTTCTCTGCCTTAAGATTTTAAAACAAGAATACGTTTAAATGTTTTTCCTTGAAGGTAAAAAGTTACTGGGACCATGTTTGTTATAAGTCCTCGTCGTCCCCAGAACTCCAAAAAACGTCTTTTCACGTTCTGTTTCTAGCGACAATTACGTGCAGGTGCTCAACTCGATGCATTCCAGCGTGCAGTTATTGTATTTACTATTGTTCTTTTACGCCGTCGTCTCTGTCGCCGTCCTCATTGCGTAAAGTCCCTAATGACACAAGCATAACGACTTTAGAAGGCCATCATGCCGTTCTGTTTGAAGTGTGAACGCTTTGAGATAACAACACAATAGTTAAATAACGACATGGACATAATGACATAAAGAAAAAAGTGATCTTTTCTTTATGTCGTTATGATGTTATTTTTCGACTAAGGAAGGAAAAAACAGGCCGGTGTAAACAACTTTTGACATAACGACATAACAAAGAACCAATCAGAGCGTCTAAAAGTATTTTGGACCAAGTCTCCCCCTGGTACCATATTCAAATTGGTGGCTTCTAGTGGCGATAATGAAATAAAATTAATGTGGATGTTGACTAGCTGCAGGTCAGAGATACCATGTGTTATTTTGAAAAACCTTGAAAGAGTTCAAAGACTGTACACTGAGAAATAATGCGTGAACGATAGTCGCTGAAAACATCGTTTTGCATCATCGTCTCAGTAAAAAGAAAAAGAAGATAAAGGCAAATGCAACAAGGACAGTTGCCTCCGCCATCTTTCATTTCTTTTCTATAAGTAATTTTATTATGTTAGTGTTCACATTTGCAGCATAAGTCGCATAAGCTTCTTGTGTCAATATGGCGTTATGTCGTAAGTGTAAACCAGGCTTTAGGGATACACAGAGAGGAGCCAACGTTTTGAGGACCTTGTCAGAGGATGATAAGTTTCTCTTCAGAATCCACAGCCAATTATACAACTTTGACAATCTTAAGTTAATCATAGCAGCCATTTGGCTTACTTGCCAGCGCATATAACACTCAACTAGATTCCTAACAGTTATTTATCACAAGCCTAT
>JAODFW020941982.1:0-10949 GCA_027575235.2 Palythoa mutuki
AGGTTAATAAGAGCTTAATATGGCCCGTGGGCTGAATATGCATTTTGACAGACCATTTGTGAACCAATCAGAATGCAGGAAATTACAAGATCATGTAATAAATATAATATTACCTTGCAATTTCTTGCATTCTGATTGGTTCATATGCAGTCTGTCAAAATGAGTATTCGATCCACAAGCTGTATACATGCGAACATTTCAACTGGTTTCCTGGATGATGAATTTTAGGAAATTTTGAAAACTTGCAAAATTACTTAAAAAACAATTAAAATTTGCGAAGATTTCCAAACAGTTTCCAAAGATTTCCGAAGATGTTTAGAAAATCTTCAAAAATGCATAACAAACAATAATTTTTAAACATTTCTGAAGCTTTCCAAAAACATATTGGATAGTTCTGATGATTTCTGTAAACGCACTAAATACACAGGCATGGGATAAATAACGAAATAAAGTAAAAAGAGTCATATGTACTTGTAAACTATTAACCTCGCTTGCACAGTCTGTATGTAAAAATAATTATTAAACCTCCGTCTTTTTTGTACAAACGTCGCTGTGCTCAGTCCATACTGTCAAGACCTTAGCTCGGTCTGATATTTTTCCATACAGACCTGGCACTTGTTTAATAGGTTACTATCAATAGACGTCATATTATGTCATGTGTAGAATTTTTCAGCTGATTTACAACTTTTCAAAAGAATTCTTTCCAGTTGAAAGCGCATGGGGGGCAGTTTGCCCTTCAGTCAAAGGGAGATAATGAAATTCAACAGTGCAGATTGATAGCAAAGAATAATCTCTTATTATTATTTTCTATCAATAGACCATTTCCGAATTACACTCCACTGCTCACAAACAAAACCTTCAAGTCGAGACTAGGTGCTCACTTTTCATACATTTGCTGTATTTTTGAGCACTTGGCCTCGACTTGATGTTTTTGTTTGTAGGCAGTGGAGCTTAATTCGGAAATGGCCTATTGTTTATATCATTCTAATATGAAATATACCTATCTTCTAATTAAAACTTGTAGCTGCTGGGAATGCATCACCAACAAAGTCTGTTGGTGCAGATTTCTTTCCAGTAGCTTCAGGGATCCAGGTTCCCTACGTTGGACGTGATGCATTTGGACTTAGACCAGCAGACTTTGATACAACATCATTTAAATCTGAGGAGTTGCCTGCTCATCTTGCTTATGGTGCAACATTAACCACTGGCCATGTTCCTGGATTTACTACCCAAACTTTGAACACTGCGAACCATATTTCAAAGAATGAGTCACTGGGAAAAGTTGCAGAGGTGTTTGCTCAACTTCCTAATGGTAAATATGATAAGAGCTGCAAGACTGTTAGTAAAACATACTTAAAAAAGATTACGTGTGGCTTGAGCTTTTCTGAAGATGTTGTAGAATCTTGGGCACCCTTTGCAAAACCTTACAATGCAAGTAATCCAGAGGGGGTGTATAAAAGATCAGGTATCTCACATCACAAAAAGAAATCTATTGGATTAGTCGGTAGGCATGACCCTCCTGGATCAGTGCGAAGACATGGACCTTGTTATCTCAACAGTCCAAGAAAACTGAAACCACTTAAACGAAATACTTCTGTTCTAAAAAAAACTCCTGTTGAACTATCATTAAACAAGCTTAAAGTTTCTCAGGATATACAGGAACATGACAGGCCAGCATCAAGAGTTGTTTCAAAGTATCAATGGGATGAACATTTACTTTCTTCTATTAGTAAATCAACTGCTGAGTGGATCGTTAGTGATCATATGGTTGGACCAGAAAAGGAACGATTGAGTAACTTTTTGAACAAGTTGAGCACCAGAACTTTGGATAAAGAATCACCCGACAAAAAATCTGGGGACAAAACTTTGTCTTCTATACCAAACGAAGACAAAATAAAAAAGGGCAAAGCTTCAGGAAAACAAGCAGTTGATGTACACTATTCATCATCTTTTGCCTTCTCAAAAAAAGTTGGTGACAAAAAACTTTGTACTGATAATTTATATCAACAAGAGCTGCTTGGAGGTGCACAGCCTGTTCCAAGTAAAAAAACAGATCCTAATGTAATTATATTGGATTCAAATGATAAGATAAAGTTTCAAAAACAGTTGCAAGAAAATTTTCCCCAAGAGGCAAATTTCTGGTTTGAAAAGCAAAACAAAGGCAAAACAAATGCTAGCAAAGTTGCAACAGAGCAGAAAAAGCTGGTAAAGGGAGCTACGAGATGGAGTCAATTGCCTGTCATTGTGCAGGTAAGTTAAACGCAGACCAAGCTCAATTTAGATATTTTTCTGACTGGTATTGCAAAAGATTTCTCATGCCGATAACAAAGCCAGACTCTCGATCAAAGTACAGTAATATGAAACCTGTCTGAGTCATGCATGTACAGAATTTTTATTTATTGTATTAGTAAGGCTGTATACCAATTATATATGTTGTGGCTGGAAATTTTTTTTAGTTGGAAATTTTCCAACCAGTTTAAAATTTTCTAACCAGTGTAGAATTTTCCAACCAATGTGAAATTTTCAAACCAGTCTAAATTTTTGAAACTATATATTAAGATAATTTTTCCAACTAATGGTAAGAATAGAAAATATTTGAGAGCTTACTGACATCAATTGCTTGTGTGGCCTAGTGGTAGTGATAGTTGACTTGAGATCCAGAGTAAAGAGGTTCAAATCTTGGTGAGTACAAATAAAACTTCTTTGTGAAAAAAAAATTGTGGTTGATTGATGAGTGTGGGCATTGGGGTGCAATAGATGGGGGTGGGGGTGCAGTGTAGGTGGGAAAAGGGGTTAGGGTTAAGGTTAGGGTATGGTGGCACTGGGGTTAGGATTGGGGTTGCGATTAGGGTTAGGATTAGGAGAACTGGAAGAGAAGTGGAGAGAAAAAGAAAAAAAAGTGAATAAAATACAAAAAAAGGGCAAAATGTTTTTATTCGATTCAAAATAGAAAAAAACTAATAAAAAATTTAAAAAAAACAAACAAACAAACTAGTTAGAAATTCTTTCATTGGTTGGAAAATTCTACACTGGTTGGAAAATTTTAAACTGGTTGAAAAAAATTGCCAACCAAAAAAATTTTCTAGCCACAACATAAAATTATGTATTAATATACTACTTATTTGCTGTTTCCTTTTTAATGCAGAGGGCTCATGTTGGTACCAGTTTTTTACTAGACTATTTTAAGTGATTACCATGTTTAGATAACAGCATCTTATCTTATCTTAAGCAGTGAAATTATGCTAGGTTGGCGGCCTCTATTATTTCATGCGAGGCAAATGTTAAAACTTTCAAGAGTGGTTAACTATCTTTGAAATGACTATTTTCCCAACTCTACATACTGATGTTGGACATTGTTAGAGACTCAGTGGTCCTTTCTACCATTTTCCTGTGTTTTGGCTAACAACCCATTTTCCTGTATTTTGGCTAACAACTCATTCACCAATATAGAACAAGTCATTCACCTGTGTTGTGGATTTAACAACCCATTTACTTGTGTTTTGCTAACAACTAATGCAACTTTGTTATCCCTTCCAACCCATCCACGTGTGTTATCCCTACCAACACAACCTCCCTGTAATCCCTACTAGCCTATCCGCTTTTGTTATTCCTACCAAGCCATCCACCTTGCCATTCCAACCAAACCATCCACCTGTGTTATCCCCACCAACCCATCTACTCTGTTGTACCTACTAACCCATCCACCTGTGTTATCCCTACCAACCCATCTACTCTGTTGTACCTACTAACCCATCCTCCTGTGTTATCCCTACCAAATGATTCACCTTGTCATCCCCACCAACTCATCCATCTACAGGTGTTATCCTTACCAATTCAGCCAAGTTGTTATCCCTGTTAGTTAACCCATCCACCTTGTCATCACTATGAACCTACCTGCTCTGTTATCCCTACCAACCCCTCTTCCTAGAGCTGTTATCCCTACCAACCCATCCACCTGAACTGTGTTATCCCTACCAACCAATCTATCTCTGTTATCCCCATACCAACTGATCCACTTTGTTATCCCTACCAAATATCCACCTGAACTGTGTTATCTCTACCAACCCATCCACCTCTGTTGTTCTACCACCTGGTTATCCCTACCCTTCCAACCGATCCATCTGAACTGTGTTATCCCTATGAACCTAGCTGCTCTGATATCCCTACCAACCCCTCTTCCTAGAGCTGATATCCGTACCAAGCCATCCATCTGAACAGTGTTATCCCTACCAACCAAGCTATCCCTGTTATCCCTATACCAACTGATCCACTTTGTTAGCCCTACCAAGTATCCACCTGAACTGTGTTATCCCTACCAACCAATCTATCCCTGTTATCCCTATACCAACTGATCCACTTTGTTATCCCTACCAAGTATCCACCTAAACTGTGTTATCAACCGATCCACCTCTGTTGTTCTACCACCTGGTTATTCCTACCAACCGATCCACATGAACTGTGTTATCCCTGTCACCCAATCCACCTTGTTATCCCTACTTTACTAACCCATTCACTTTGTTATCCCTATCAACCATCAACCTGTGTTATCCCTCCCAACCCTTCTTAAGTATTTCTATTCTATTGTCACTGATAATAACTTTAGTCCACCATTGTCCACAGGATGATGACTACACACCACAACAGAAAGAAACAAAAGTTGATGTAGCAACATTAAGTGAGGAGTATAAACTCAAAAAGAAAATGACTGAAGACATCAACATTGTGAAAATAGGTACTAAGTTTATTGTTTTGTGTGCATTGAATTTCATGACTGGCTGGTTATTTTGATTGGTGGTGAAATAAACAAAATCTAATTCACAAACTTGCAATCAAATATAACATCATCACCATCATCTCAACTGCATTTATTTATGGGGAGAACTCATCAGATTTGGGTAGTTGGCTTCTTAACCTGGTTGATCTGGGATCAAATTCTGGGGTGAAATTAGTCTGTCTCAGTCTGACTGAGAGGGATTTTCTCCGGGCTGGGGCAGATCCAAGGGGAATTCAATGGGCTCGGTTGAACCCCTTCACCTCAATAACATTTTTTTCTAAAAAAATTTTGAATTATCAGATTTAAATAAAATGATGATCATTGTTAATCAAAATCCCGTGAAAACTCTTTTTAATCACGTAAATGAATAATATCTGGTACAAAAGAAGTGCCTGAGTGTGGTAGGACCACTGGCAGGCTGCATTCGCTTATTCATTAATAAAACCATTTTGATAGTTGATGTACCTTCTGCATGTATTTTAAGTATAAATTTAAATCCGAATGGAAATTTGCATAAAACCTTGCCAAAATGCGTGAAAGTGCATCTCTTGCAACCCTAATTTTCAAAATTTTCCTGCGTAGGATGCCCCAAGATCCCCTAAAGGTTTGGGCATTAGGCATCCGAGTCGAAACCCCCCTCCACAAAATCCTGGGCATTCTGCAAAATTGACCTTCACACCAAGATCTGAGTTAAACGATTAAACATTTACCTTTACCCTTTACCCCTTGATCACCTGATAGATAGCGAGTATGGTAGCCAATCAGATGACAGCATTTGCTACAGATGGCGTCTAGATTTCTCCTAATACTGTAACAATAGATTGACCATGGGCATGGCTGTTTCGATATATTTCTTTTATTTAAGTTAAATAATAAATTATAATATATAACCCTCATTGAGTGTTATCAGTGGAATGAATGAGAGAAGGTTACCAGATAACTTTAACGAGCTATTCATACATTAGTTGTTTGTAGAAGTAACATGGATTCCATTTGTAGCTGACGAATGGAGATCAAAATGGTTCCTTGAAAACAAATGGCAAAAGAGCACAACAGAAGAACTAATTCAAGCCATGAATAACATCAATGATCATGTTAGACTGGCAGCTGTGTCAGCCTGTAGCAAAGCTGCTGAAATTCGCCAGGCAGATAAAGAACAACAGCAGCTAGGTAAGGAGACATAATTCCTATAGCTGTCAGCTTAATACATGAATGAACCAAGATCAATGATGTCTTCAACAGACGGATGAGGAATACATTTAACTGAATCTTCGGTATGAAAAAATACCTCATAGCATAAAAAGATCCCTAAAACATACCCAAATTAAAACTCGTTCATCTAATATACCCTTGCATTCTTTAAGAAACCAACACATTGTCACACTCAAATAAACTGACAACAGGAAGAAACTAAAAAACTAAATCCACAACTCCCTGTTACTAGTCAGGAGTGCTAACCACTACACCATCAGGGACTTACCATGCTGGCAACGTAGCAGTTTCATGATTAGTTGAGATAGTACATGAGTATCCTAACAGGGGCACTGAATGAAAAAGCAGAAAAAAACTCGAAAACTCTGGGATTTTCTAATTTTTGGAGGTACAAAACCCTGCATTATGGTTAGGGGTCAGAGATTATTTGCGTAATTCACTGTACAAATCTTTCCCAGCCTCAAAAAAATGCATTTATTTGTACGAAACGATGCTTGAGGTTACGAGGCCTGAGATTTGATGAATTGAATAAAATATTGGGCCCTAGGGATACTCACGCGCTAGCCATACAATGACATCAGTAATCTGCTGCATTGCCAGCGTGGTGGTCCATGATAGTGTAGTGGTTAGCATGCCTGACGAGTATACAGAGATACTCACTCGCTAGCCATACAATGACATCAGTAATCTGCTGCGTTGCCAGCGTGGTGGTCCATGATAGTGTAGTGGTTAGCATGCCTAATGATGAGTATACAGGGATACTCACGCGCTAGCCATACAATCACATCAGTAATCTGCTGCGTTGCTAGCGTGGTAGTCCATGATAGTGTAGTGGTTAACACGTCTGACTAGTATACACGGATACTCACGCGCTAGCCATACAATCACATCAGTAATCTGCTGCGTTGCTTGCGTGGTGGTCCCTGATAGTGTAGTGGTTAACGCGCCTGACCAGGATACAGGGATATTCACGCGCTAGCCATACAATGACATCAGTAATCTGCTGTGTTGTCAGCGTGGTGGTCCCTGATAGTGTAGTGGTTAACAGGCCTGACCAGTATACAGGGATATTCACGCGCTAGCCATACAATGATATCAGTAATCTGTTGCATTGCCAGCGTGGTGGTCCCTGATAGTGTAGTGGTTAGCATGCCTGACGAGTATACAGAGATACTCACGCGCTAGCCATACAATGACATCGGTCTGTTGTGTTGTCATTGTAGTGGTCCATGAAAGTGTAGTGGTTAACACGCCTGACCAGTATACAGAGATACTCACGCGCTAGCCATATAATCACATCAGTAATCTGTTGCGTTGCCAGCGTGGTGGTCCGTGATAGTGTAGTGGTTAACACGCCTGACGAGTATACAGGGATATTCACGCGCTAGCCATACAATCACATCAGTAACCTGCTGCTTTGCCAGCGTGGTGGTCCATGATAGTGTAGTGGTTAGCATGCCTAATGACGAGTATACAGGGATACTCACGCGCTAGCCATAGAATGACATCAGTAATCTGCTGCGTTGCCAGCGTGGTGGTCCCTGATAGTGTAATGGTTATTATGCCTAATGACGAGTATACAGGGATACTCACGCGCTAGCCATACTTTCACATCAGTAATCTGCTGCGTTGCCAGCTTGGTGGTCCATGATAGTGTAGTGGTTAGCATGCCTGATGAGTATACAGAGATACTCAAGCGCTAGCCATACAATCATAACAGTAATCTGCTTCGTTGTCAGTGTGGTGGTCCCTGATAGTGTAGTGGTTAGCATGCCTGACCATTATACAGGGATATTCACGCGCTAGCCATACAATCACATCAGTAGTCTGCTATGTTGCTTGCGTGGTGGTGCCTGATAGTGTAGTGGTTAGCATGCCTGACGATTATACAGGGATATTCACGCGCTAGCCATACAATGACATCAGTAATCTGCTGCGCTGTCAGCGTGGTGGTCCCTGATAGTGTAATGGTTAGCATGCCTGACGAGTATACAGGGATATTCTCGCGCTAGCCATACAATGACATCAGTAATCTGCTGCGTTGTCAGCGTGGTAGTCGCTGATAGTGTAGTGGTTAACATGCCTGACTATTATACAGGGATATTCACGTGCTAGCCATACAATGACATCAGTAATCTGCTGTGTTGTCAGCGTGGTAGTCGCTGATAGTGTAGTGGTTAACACGCCTGACGAGTATACAGGGATATTCACGCGCTAGCCTTACAATGACATCAGTAATCTGCTGCGTTGTCAGCGTGGTAGTCGCTGATAGTATAGTGGTTAGCATGTTTGAGTAGTAAACAGGGAGATATAAGAGTTTGATTCTTGCTTAGGGCAAAATACCAATTTTTTCCGATGAGTGCGTTGGAAAGATATAAAAATGTACTTATTTCCAATGTTCATTATACGAATTGGCTTTCCTTGTGGGAAATCGTGCCTGGCTGGAGTCTAAGCTGCCTCAATGACGGCCCTTGCTGGCCAGAATCAAACGAAAGAATATACGAATCTTTCCCACCCACGAAAATATGTATTTTTTGGTCAGAGACTGTGTTAAATGATTCTTTCTCAATTCCACAGGAATCATTTTGGAGAAAACCAAGGACGAAGAGCTGAACCTAGGCTCCCAACTGGAGCCAGAGCTGATTGAAGCAATAAGAAAACTGTTGGATGATGTAAACACACAAGTCAGGATTGCTAGTGCTATCACATTATACACACTAAATAAACAAAACGAAAAGGTAATATCCATGGACGAAATAATCTTGATGTCACAAGTTTCTAAGTCCCTAATAGGAATTGAATTTTATTTGACCCTCTGATGTTTAAGCTAAAGGTTCATGAGTTCGATTCCCATAAGGAACTCAGAATTGATTTACTGGGAAAAAGAAACTTCTGTGACACAAAGAATATCTCTAACATAGTTATTCTCAAGGTGCAGATTTGTATTGCGTTTATTAAGGTAATATCTGTCATGTTTTGTCTTGTATCGTAACCACCTGCCTTTGTGTTTGCAATGTTATCAACACGTTACATCAGGACAATCCACGACCATGACCATGACAATGACAATATTTTATTTACACCTCATTTACATATAAAATTTACATTTTTACAATTTCCTGAAACATAAGGTGCAAGTTTGCTGTAACAATCATAGGGCTATAGATCCTATCAAAAAATGACGGCGATTTTAATATTCTTTTGTCTACATTCAGATTAGCCTTACTAGCCTCGTTTAGAGTAACATATTCTTTTGAAAGTTTAACACAAGGACGAGGCTAGTAGGGCTAATTTGAATGTAGACAAAAGAATATTTAAGTCGCCGCCATTTTCCGATAGGGTTTATACTAGGCAGCAAGCCTCTAGACAATATTATGCTTATAAAAAAAACCTTCCCATCTAGAACTCCCTTTTCATTTCAATAACTTTATTTAAAGTTATTATAGGATTGTCTTAAACGCTGTAAGAATAAGAAAAACCGTTCAGAAAATCTATCTTACTTAGGGGGATATGTTCTAGCTTTTGACTCGATGATTAATCATGCCCGTTATAAAGTAGGATTCTCAGTTTTGGTAACAGAACAAAAAATTTGGTTCCTATTTTCGGTGACCCAAAGACTGATTCTAGTTTAATGATACAAAAAGTAGTGTTCCTATCTCTGGAAGAACGGTTCTAGTTTTGTGAGAAGAAGCACTTTTACCATTTTCGGTGACAGAAATCTAACGGCTCCAGTTTTGTGAGCCAAGAGTTAGAATTCCATTTTTGGTGACACGAAGAATTTTGCCAGTTTAGGTAAGTTAGAAAAAGGGTTTCGCATATTTTGGTGAAAGTCAGTTTAAAGACAAGAAGCGGGATTCCCACATTTGGTAACAGGAAGAATGGTCGCAATTTTAGGAAACAAAATGTAGGATTTCAATTTTTGGAATCAGGCTAAGGGAAAACAGTAGTTCCAATTATTGCAAGTTTGAAGCGAGTACAGCTACCATTTTCGGTATAGGATAAAATGATTCCATTTTATTAATGGGGTACCAAGAAACCTCAATTTTCTGGAAGAATTCCGTGCTCTTGGTTTCTTTGTCAGTTTAATATGTTTTTGTTTTTGATAAGCATACAGTAATTGTTGACTATTTAACTTGTCTTCCCCTGTGTTATGTTAAAGTGTTTTTCAAAAGAGCAAGAATTGCATTTTTATGAAGATTGTTATTATAAGCAAGTTAAGCTTATGATGACCTCATGTTCTCAACAACTGATCCACCGTGGATTTCAAAAGCTATGACGTAGCCAGTTTTCGGTTAATCACAATGAAACTCGGAAGCTTATTAAACTCAGGTTGCCCTTCAAAAAAAAAACTATGTTAATTGGTTGCTGTGGCAACTACAGCTAGTTCAGTTCCAGTCTCCCAACACGTTTTGGCGTTATTTGGATTTCTACCCAGTATTTAAGAAGATAAGATTTCTGTTATCCATAGGCCACAACAGTACTGGAGTGGACAATGGAAAATGGAGGAGTACCGGAGAAGTGGGCAGCAACTCAGTGCCTTGCCATGTCAGGTGTAATTAGTGACAAAATTGTCTTTGAGCTCGTCCATCAGCTACACGCTGACAATGCAGTTAGGTCAGAACAAGCAAGCACCCTTCTGGCACGGCTGAGTCAGCATTCTGTAAGTTGATTACAAGGATGTTTGAAAATCTTACCAGGTCATACACAGTGTTGTTTGTAAGTTTTCGAAGATTCTTTTTATGGATGTTGGTAGTAAAAGGTTCACAGTTTTTTTGCAGATTCGAATTGTTAAACCTTCTGTTTATTTGTTATATGTGCGTGTTTGAATCAGTTTATTTATAATCTCTAAAGCAAAGAAACTGCTTTATTTTTTTCTCAGCGGGCAAGGTAACAAGTCGCGCGTTCTGATTGGCTCTCAGTCATTCATGAGCGGGCACATATTTTCCTATCTTTGACCACGGTC
>JAODFW020942082.1:0-10947 GCA_027575235.2 Palythoa mutuki
CTGAGTGCCACCTCATACAGAGTTTGTTTTTTATTTTTTCAATGTTTAGAGCTGCATGACTGAAGTTTTCGTGTATCTCTGAGAATAGGCTTTTTACGGGTCATGGAAAACCTGGAAAGTCATGGAATTTTAGAATTTCATTTTTCTGTCCTGGAAAGCCATGGAATTTCAATTAGGGTCATGGAAGATCATGGAAAATCGGTACAATTAGATACGATTTAGAAAAATAAGATTAACCCTTACAGCCCCAGGCAAATTATCAACCTCCAACTTCTCCTTACATAACTCAAACAAAACAACTGAACTGGTAATGAGAAACAAGGAATTGATCAAGTAAAATAAGCTACGAAAGTTGAAATGCCAAATTCTCCCAAACTACTTATATAGGAAGTATGGGACTCAGGAGAATTTCACAACACGTCATTTGTCGTGCTTGTCTCAAATAACAGCTGTTCTGTTCCTTCATCTTGGCAAACTTGCCAGGGAAAGAGTAATTAGGAGTTCTTTTGAGGTATTTTATCGGAGAAATGAACAGCACAATGTCATGAAATATTGTGAAAGATCATGGAAAGTCATGGAATTTTCATGAAAAAATGCTCAGGGAAAGTTGGTTGTATCCAAAATAAAAAGCCAGAAAAGAAAAAAAAAACCAGCCCAATGACACAGTAGGTCTTGTGTGATATATGACGCAACTCGTCTGGCTTTTGTTTGAATAAATTATAGAAGCATTTTTAGTGTCGACAAACCCTCCAAAAGTGCAATTTTATAGCTGGTTGCGGAGAGAACATACGAAAGCCTTGAAGTTTTGGTTTTTGTTTTGTAATCTTTCAATGACGCCGTTTTTGTGCCTTTTAACGTAGCGTTACTGTCAAAAATGTTGAAAATAGCCGAGAAATTTGAAACGTGCGTGAAATCACAAGTATTGCACTTCCTTAGTTTCAGTCTTCCTACTTTACGTCTTACACGCGGTCGAGACGATCAGTCACACAGATCGAGTTTTTGTCAATCTTTATCATTTCATCTTCTGGGGAACACCATATCACTTGTTTGTGGGAAAAATTTGCTTAATTGCAAGACGTAACAGTTCTTCTCAATACCAATTAGTATTGCCCAATATATATATACCAGAAAATTCTAATTTATTTCTGTGATATAAAATCTTTTCAAGAGTGACCTGACGCACGTTCTGACTAGAAACTATGCTGAGAGGTCAAAACCCTCAGCCCACGCTGTCTACTCAGGTTCAAACCATACAAAATGTAGGAATGAAGCAATGAACATCTTAAATATCTTAAACGTTTTTCGGTAATCGATATTTTCTTGCGCAAGATCAAGGTAACTTGAATTAAAAAGAGACTTACAATTAAACTAACGCCTTATTATGGCCAAAGGCAGAGATTCAGATCTTGAATAGCAAGTGGTTTTCCAAGACCGAAACTATAAAAGTAGAATAGGTATTATAACTTTATAGTTCTGAAACTAAAATGACTTTTAAAGTTAAAGACTTTTCAGCTTTACTGTATAATTTTAGATAGATAGATAAATAGTTATATTTATGAAATACCTAATAGACCTAATCCGCTGCCCTCAAAGTTTTCCCAATACAGTCCTCTTGGGAAATGAGGTTCTTTGTTTAGGCTGAACATTCTTTCGTGTTTTTCTCATTACAGCATCTGAAACAAAGAATCTTATTTCCCTGAGGACTGTATTGGGAAAACATTGAGGGCAGCGGATAAGGTCTTTTGTATAACTGCTGCTGACCTTCAAACTTGAAAAGAAGTTTATATTGATCGCCACTTTACAGTTTTCTTATTCATTGAATATAAATGTATTTTTGAAAAAATGATATATCCCGTCAAGGGCGCTAAGAGATGGAAAATTCCTCTTCCTGTGTTGAAAATGTCGATAGTTGTTTGTATATATCTGCACGTTCATATATTTGCATATTACTCTTGATTGAAATATTTGCTTCCGAAAACATGACGTCATATTGTCGTTTCACCTTGCTTGTCAATGCCAAAAATGCGTATAAAAGCCGGCTGCGCCTAAATTTCGTAAACGCAACTTCGAAGCAGCAAGGACAGGTAAGTCTTTCAATTATAACGTTTTTGAACATTATGTTGCTTGATATTTTTAGGAATAATGTCTCCTGTCGTATCACAACTGTAGACAGGTTTTGTGACGGTTAAATCTTCGTATTATTTCATCTGCTGTTGACATTTTGAAGTCATTTCACATTATGAATGCAGTCGTATGTATCCACATTAGCATATTGTTCTGTGTCGATGTTAAAACTGTTTATGAGCAATTAGAAAGATTATTTTAAGTTTTCGTTTTTGGCTTGTACCTTTTTCAATTGCAGTATTATATTGTAGCGTGTAAAGTTTTAAGAATGAACGGGTGATTTATTTAAACAGATTATAAATGGTTTTCATGAGGTTTATGAGTCGATAGACGAGTCGATAGACGACAAAATTAGTCTATGAGCAAATCGTGAAAAGCTGTAGTCTGACAGCCGAAAGCTAATGTGTTTTTAACTTTTTTATACCAGAGAACGTTTTTAATGTTTTTATACTTAGCCATAGACTTAACTTAACTTTTATTCCAAAATCGAGCCCGTTTCATCTCCGTCAGTATATTTCAGTTTTTGTTTGTGTAATACCGAAATGAAATTTCATTTCCGTTTAGGTTCATTCGGGTTGTCATTGTCAATAAAATTTGGTAATAAAACTTTTAAAGCTTTTTCTTATATAAGAGCAGGTAAATTTGTCAGATTTTGACAACTTGAGCCACAGATGTTATTTAGCGAAATGTTGTTGCCTACACATATATTATTATAAACCAAAAAACTCGAGACCCATAGATTAGAACTGTCGCTACATTATTTTCGCTTTAAAATTACTGAGTTGAAGAAAGATATGCGACGTTATCTATTTTCGCTTTTTATTAAAAGCTTTTTGTAAATCTCGCTTTTTGTCAAAAGCTCACAAAATTAAATTGACTGAATGTACAAACTTATTTACTGTTACTGGCTTCATCCGAGCCGCAATCGTTCTTATTATTATTTTTAATTTTTGAAGCCAATTTTACTGAAATTTTCAGCTTTCAAAAATGTTCTGGTACAGTTTTTTCGCACCAAAGAGATTGCGCGTTGCGAAAAGAAACCGCAAAATCGTGAAGGGTGCCAGACCCTTCTTGGCGGAAGCGGGAAAGATATTGGTCTTTTTCTGAGTAGTACTTAGCCTCCTCCGCAGACATGCTCCCGCTCAGGTTCCACAGCAACTGCCGCCTTTGTTCATTTTTTGTTCCTTTAGGATTAACAGCGAAGGAGGTACGTAGTGGCCCTTGATCAAAATTAGCTGCACGTCCAGTTCAAAATAAATTCATTGTATCGTGTTTCATGTAACTATGATTCAAACCAACAGACTAGAGTTGGAATTGGAATTAGATTGAAAGAACATTACTTAGGTATGTTTTTTTTTTAATTTTGCTGACAAAAATGCGTCCAAAATGTTAGTCGCTAGAATGATATGGCGAAAACTTCTTTCAATACTTTCAGTCGGGTATGATTGATATGAGTTGTTCAGCGGTCAATACTCATTAAGGCCAGTCACGTGTAAATAATTCTAAACGGTACAGTACTTTTAGTTCAGAAATTTAACTGTAAAATTAAGCGATATCATGTCTCTCTCATGACGATTCGACGTCCGCTAATGTCATTTTCAAGTCATTTTCATTGAAAATGACGTTAACCGTCGTCGAAACGTCTTCAGACATACATGATATCGCATAATTTTATAGTTAATCTTTTGAACAAAAATCGTCTTATCCGAATACTTTAATTGGAAGTATTATTGTTTATTTTCAGAAGACTGAGATGAATGTCACATAATGTCAACAAATGAACACATAGTTATGAGCACTTCCACAAGAATCGATATCAGTGCGAGCAAAAGCGTTTCAAAAAATAATTTCCGAACTGAGGATATGAAATCCAGTACTGCAAGCGATCCTAAAGCAAGAAATACCTTTTTGGTGAATTTTGTCGCGGGAGGGATGGGAGGCTCTCTCGCTGCTGCATTAACTTGCCCGCTGGACGTAATCCAAACTAGACTCCAATCGTCTGCATTTCGTATGCAAAGGCTGTCACAGCTGGGTTTAGACATGGCAACTACAAAAGCAAGTGCTGTAGTGAAACCCCGGGTCTATTTCAAAGGAATTTACTCGTATGCAAGATTTATGGTTAGAAGTGAAGGCTTGAGTTCTCTCTTTAAAGGGCTTGGTCCAACTATCCTTGCAGTTACTCCCTCCAGAGCCATCTACTTTATGACATATCAACAAGTGAAGAAAATGATTAACCAGGAAAACTTTTTCCAACAAGACGGCGACGTCGTTCATCTAATTTCGGGAGCTGCAGCACAATTTACTAACTCCACGATCACAAACCCTCTCTGGTTCCTGAAGACAAGGCTGCAACTGGATTTCCGGCGGCAGACGGGAAACGATCTCAAAAGTGTAGCTGACGTAATTAAAGCGGCGTACAAATCTGGAGGGATTAGGGTGTTTTATAGCGGTCTCACCGCTTCGTATTTAGGAATGGTAGAAGTTGGTCTTCAGTTTATGTTTTACGAGAAATTCAAAAGAAAGTTCGGTGAGCTAGAAAACAAACCAAATGGACTTATCGCCCCCGTGGAGTGTGTTCTTGCCTCAGGTGGGGCTAAAATACTTTCCATGACATTGTGTTATCCATACGAGGTATGTAGAACAAGACTGAGGCAGCAAGAGAGTGTTATTCTGGGCAAGCGGCGCTATAGAAGTTGTTTGCAAACGCTGAAGACCGTTATCAAAGAGGAAGGCTGGAAAGGATTATACGGTGGATTGGAGACAAACTTGATACGTCAAATACCATTCACTGTTATCATGTTTTGCACCTACGAGGGAGTTGTGTATTTGTTAAGAACGTCTGAATAAATACCAAAAAAGGAGAACAATACGCCATCTTAATTTATGATGCCAAGTGAAGACTTTATATTTCTCTATCGTTAGTTCATGCTTTGACTCCAGTTAATTGTTGTTCTTTAGAGAGAGTAAAAGATTCTTTTAATGATTTAAGGCGCAGCCACACGTTAGAACATTGCCATCAAAACCACTGTTTTTGTGGCCACAAGGTGAAATCGCCTGTATGCAAAGTTGAAGAGTGTCCTCGTGAAAAAGCACCTTTGGTGATCAAGGATTGCTCAGTAAAGATTAATAAAGTTTTTAAAGTTTAAAGTTTCTACATCCGCAACCTTGCACACAAAGAAATTCCTCGAATAAATTCCTCGATTGTACGCACGTGCGCAACATTGCATCGTGTGGCCGCGCCTTAAAAGTTCTTCAGTTTCGTTAATACGGTGCATTGCTGTTTACATAGTTTACTCCGTGATTGGATCTCAGTAGCGCACTTTAATTATATACAATTACCTTTTTTCCTTAAGTAATACTTGATAATTATATTGGCTTCTGTCAGCAAGGAATCACCTTATCATTTAGATAGTAGAATGGACTTTTATAACTTATAAAGATTTAAATGATGTAACGACAATTCAAATCATCAACTCAGTATAAACAAAGTAAATATGTTTAGTCAGTTAAGATCATCTGACAAGAATTTGTTCAGTTCAACCATCTTTTACTGAATCTTACGCCAAAAAAAAATCAGTGAGATACCTTCTCGGCATGCGTCCTATACCAATGTGATATCAGCTTCCTTGGAACATAAGAAGTAGTTATAATGTAAATAGCATTTATTTATTAAGCGAACATACACCAACAAAGATTGATATTAAAATGGATATTTTGATACGTGGACATATAATATTTATTTTGTTATTTATTTATTTATATCAATTTAATTAACTGTTATTAATATTATTAATTTATTCACTATTGTATATTTTGCAAATACTTAGCTTTAATGATACAAACTGTAGAGCGCATTAGATATGTTCCCTAGGAATATTGCGGGAAATAGAAGTAGATGTAGAAATGTCGTTGACGAATAAATATTTGCCGACATATAAAAAGTTTCCGTGTGGTGAATAAAGCTGTAGCAAACTAACTTGGATTACATTTCATTTGCAGCTTCCTTTAAAGTTAAACACCCAGACAAACTTTCATATCATGTTTACATAGTATTTTTTACTTGAATTGATGAAACTGTTTTAAACTTGCGGTCTATCTGCTGTGTTACATACAGACTTACGTGCATAAACAATTATTATAAATAAAAATAATGTTCATAAATATAGTTGTGATGCAACATCTCGTGATTTGGCGGCTTTTTTTGTGAAGTGTGAAAACTGGCACACAACATAGTGCTGTTTTTCAAAAATCATTATAGGTTTTTTTTTTACGTTTGACTGCACTACAATATAGTGTTACGGAAGCAGTAAAACAAGTTCCACAATTGCTTGTTTGTTGGTCTACGTTTAAAGATCATCGTAGAATGTTTCTTCAATCTTTTTCTTGCACGATTCGCAACTCTCAACGCAGTTTGCCAGTGTTTCAACTGTTTCGGGGTTGAACAATGTCGCCAGACGTAAACAGGACAAGTGACAACGAACTGCAGTAAAGACGAGAAATGCGCAGTTACCTGACTGATAAATTTGAAAATGCTCTAAACACTCTCTACATGTATTTGTTCATGTAAAAAAGTACACACATATATGAAGCGCTTCTATAATCCGGAAACATGCACTTGACATCTTGACACATTTTAGCATGTATTAACCATGATCCTTCGAAGCCGGAATAAGTAACTTCTTTTGGTTAATTATATAATATCAATTAAGGGTACTCCAAAGGAAACAACTAGCAAAATGGTACAACTGCACGAATGCAATCCAAACAAACTATAATATCATCACACAGTAAAGTGAAAGCGTATAAACGCATGCAGGATGTGACTGAGAAAGATAAACTCAAATACATACAATCTTATCAACCGTCACAGTTGTTCCTCAGACTGCATGTATACCCTGTCCCACACGCCTGGACTCCTTAATTCGAGCTATAGATTTCTCGGCTTTAACGTAATTATCGAGTTATCTATACAATTTTCATTGCTGATAAAAAGATTATTTTTACTTTGGGTAAGTGAGAATTGTAACCGCTACAAATTTATAATTTGAAATGCTTACCACTTGTCTGTGTTAGAGTTTCTTTGACGTGACTAAGATTTTTCTGTATCTCATCCATTATTGCATTCAAAGATGCATAATCCGAAACAGCAACTGGGATAATACATAAAGAAAATTGGGAGTTAGGGCTGAAGTTGTCTCTACGGGAATTGGACTGATAGCCGATATATAACAACAGTTAGAAGGGTTAGATCTCACCTTGTTTGGGTTTGTTTGTTTGAAGTTTCTCTACATCAGCATTCTGGAAAACAATATGTTCCGTCAAACGTTCCATCAGCTCAGCAAGGTAGTTAGAAACAGTAAACTAGCAATTACCAATGCCAATGGTTGTGGCTATAGAAAAGATACCTCAGAATGCTTTTTCTGAGAGGAGCCTGGAACCAATTTAATCGAATCTATGGAAATCTAAGCCTAAACTCTAGGGGTTAGGGTAAGGGTTGAATTGAATTGATTCCAGGCAACTCTTGGAAAACGCATTCTGAGGTATGCTTTCTGAGCCCGACCCAATGCCAAGGGTAACGAGAATGCGGCGAGTTTGAGGTTCGGTTTTTATTTTAGTTGCTTTTTATCTTTTCAGAAAAATAGTG
Source organism: Palythoa mutuki (assembly GCA_027575235.2). Classification (NCBI taxonomy): domain Eukaryota; kingdom Metazoa; phylum Cnidaria; class Anthozoa; order Zoantharia; family Sphenopidae; genus Palythoa; species Palythoa mutuki. The sequence goes on from JAODFW020942082.1 coordinate 7,769, forward strand.
TCTATGGCCGTTAATCAAATCCTAGTCGGCCTAGCATCGACTCTTTGCTTGTTCTGTTGAGTCTTTTGCGGCCTAGTATCATGCCAAGGCATCTTCACTTATCTAACCGTCGAATGCTCAATGAACTCTCCATTATGAAGCCCCTCGCGCTTCTCGCTCGCCGCAATAATGTGCAGTAAGTGAAATTGGCAAATTTAGTGCTTCGGTTGCCGTGCTTGAGATACATCGGTCAGCGTAGATTGAAACCTGCACTGTAATAAAGTCCCAGCTGAATGAAATTCATTTTGTTTGTACTTGGCAAAGGCTACATATAGGTATATTTATGCAAGAATAAAACGGGAAATCTCTTGAAAGGAGGATTTTCGTTCTTTAAGCTGTTCACTACAATTTATGTTTTAATTGGCTATACATCCAATATAACTGGTAATTTATTTGGATTTAACACACTTACCAACCAACGCATTGACTGGCACTGCTCTTGGTCTTTATCACTTTAAAATTTGAAGAATAATACACTTTATTATATTGAAGTTAATAACTTATTAATCATGATTAAACTGTCTGAAATGTCCTCACGACAACTCTGTTCCTTGAAAGCACAACAAAAAGGGGGCGGGGATTACAAGGCCTGAAAATCTTTTGCTAAAGTACAACTCCAAACACCTAGCTTTATTATCCACCTTCCCCTTCCGCTATCATTTTTGTGTTTTTTTATTTATGCAGTAAGAAATATTTTTTATGGTTTATACGAAGCTTTCTGGTCGGTGATTGCCATACGAATTATTAAGTTTTAATAATATTGTAATCTATATCAGTTATGAACAGCAGACGGTCCAGTTCTTCAAACGCCGACTGGAAAAACTCAGGGTAAGAATTTAAATCAATGTTACCGGTTTCCAGACTTTCAGAGACTTTTCTAAACTAGTACTGGGATTTTGGGATTGACATTTATATTTTTATGTGGTTTTTTTTTTAGATAGTTACGTCGTCTTAAAACAATCGATTCGCCGTCCTTTACTGCACATCTAAAAGCGAAAGTAAAAATGATTCGTACCCATGGTTCCACAAACGACACCAAAAATCACTTAAAAACTCATGTACATGTTAAAGCGTCTTTAGGAAGAAAAATTTCACGCTTCTGTGCATATGTTTAACATAAACTATTTCCATTTAAAGGAAAATATTCACAAAGTCACTAACCTGAATAACTTATTAACTAAGTGTTTGAGTATATTACAGCGAGACAAACCATGGGAAGTAAATTTTCTTTCATTGTTTATATATTCGGTTGATTGGAAACGGCAGAAAAACGAATTAACATTTTAGTCATCCATTTAGTTTTTGATAGCGCTATCTGATTTTAACACAATATTCTCTTGTAACCAATCAAATAGCTCATATAGTTATTCTGGTATAGTTATGCCTTTAAAATAACCATGGAAAAAACTTCAGGTATATAATAAAAAAGCTGATATTTTACTTGAGTACGGGCTACGGCCAAAAATACCCGTTACATAGCAACTATGTAAGAGTTGCGGGCAGCCGTATCCCACGCTTCAGTAAAATTACTTCATTTTGTATTAAATGATACGATGAATCTCGTATCCGTGCAGTATATTGTACACTTACCTTGTAATTTCGTTTGAGAATCGATGGCCACTCGACTGGGAAGCTGTTTTATCAACAGAACTATCGAAAACACTGGAGTTGCAATTAATGCGATTCTTTGTTAGCTGATTGTGGCATTGTTGCTAGAAATTGAATTTAAAATCATGTATTGAAATAAAAACTTAATTCATTGTTATTAGTATCAAAAACAATAACTGACAATGAACAAACTACGAGCATTCGTTTTCAGATTTTGGTGTACTATTTCACTTTCAGTCTAGTTTGCCAGTCCAGTGTCCGAGTACTGACTGTACTGATATTGAACTGAAGTTTATAGTAAATACACCTGCCCGGCACACATGCATTTTTCATATAAAATGCAGTTCTCACAGCAAGCGTTTTAAACGCCTTTCGAAAAGTCTGTTATTTTGTCTTCAAACATTTTCCATGCAGGCCTGTACTGTTGTTTTAATAAAACTTTATTACACTAATCATCTTGATCTAAAGTGATGCCTTCGTTCACTAACCGAAACGAACGAAGGGAAAGCTCATTCATTTGATGCCATAAAGATACTCAAAAACGATAGCATAATAAATGAGAATCTAACTTCAAATCACCGGCTATGTTTGAATAATTATGTTAAAAAGAATTCTCATAAATGTTCTGTCAAATACCTGAAATAGAAGAGTATTTTGTTCTTGGCCGGTCTCACCATAATCGCTATGAGGTATTTCCATATTTCAAGAAAATCAGATAGGCTAAAGCTCCAACTACAATTGCAGTCAAAGTAATAACTGCCACCAAGAGCACCCTAAGTCGCACTGGAAACTGTCGAAATTTAAATTGAATTTCAGTCCTTCTTTCTCCGTTGTTTTCCTTCAAATCTTCACAGCCTTGACTCGAGCTTTCTTCTGCCACAAGAAGATCGAAGTGTGGCGGGGGCATGACGATGGGCGGACGGCGAAAGTGGCGGGAAAAATACGCGCGAAAGTGGACCCACAACCACCGGCCACACTTTGTAGTTTGTTTACGTATTTTAAATAACATATAAAAACCGCTTTTGATTGGTCTTTGTCAAAATGATATTTACATAAAACACTTAATTTGATTGGCTATTGCCGTTGCAGCATGGGAACGTAACTAAAATGGCCGTCACTGCCAGGGATTTGAGAAGTTTTGTAGAATTCGGAAAAAAGATCGTTGCGGTTGGTCGTAATTTCAGGTAAGAATGAATAAGTCGAATTTTATGCCAAACTTTACTTCTCCGCTGAAAGTTGAGGCTTGAACTGGCGTTTATACTGACTGTCACAGTATTGTAAATTTAATTGCATTTTGAAGAGATCATGCTCTAGAACTGGGAAATCCTGTTCCAGAAAAACCTCTCATATTTCTCAAGCCATCGTCTGCCTATGTGCAACAGGGAGAAGCTATTCGGGTAAGTCTCCTATTGAAGTGATGATTTAAACGATTTTCTGGTAACCATTAATATATATCTTTCAGTAAATAGTTTTTAAAAAAAACTATTCAATGCGTCGGCGAGTAGATACAAACTTCAAGTAACGTAGATAAA
>JAODFW020942176.1:0-10947 GCA_027575235.2 Palythoa mutuki
CCGGATATTTTCGAAAACGGAGATTTTTTTCTCCGTTTTAGCCTTCCGTCTACATGTATACGGGGTTTTCGATAATTGAAAACGGAGGTTTTCGAAAACACTATCCAGAGTGGAGATTTTTGAAAACGGAGATTTATCGTGTTTGTGTGGACGGGCGAAACGGAAGTTTTCGAATACGATGACCAGGCGCGCAGCCACCTGTAAGCCTGGTAAGCCCGGGTTTACCAGTTTTTCTAAAACCCTAGCACTTTTCTTCACCCAATTTCTTTCATTTCGGATAATGAACAACAACAACGATTTTTATTCACCCTGAATTTACAAATTATTTGATAATAATATTTGATAATTATTTGATTAATGGTCCCTCGAAATCATTCTGCTGGACTTGTTTTCTCCATTTTTCATTTAAAAAATCACCACGTCGCAAACATCGACATAGACTGGCGAATCGAATCGAAAAAATAAAGTTTATATGCAGAGTGAAGTCGCTGACGAGCGATCGACAAGTGCAGCAGGTTTTGAGCCGTGCAATTATCAACCAGCCCCCAACATGCAAAGGCTGTCCGAAAGTGAGTTACAGAAAGATGAGATACATTTCAAGCCACATATCAGGTGTAGCTGACGAGATAGCACAAAGAAATTCTCATTTTCTTAAAGCAGTTATTGATGTTATTGTGTTCTGTGGTCAGGAAAATGCTTCCAATTAATCCATCATTGTAAAAAGAAATCCTGCTTTTTTTTTCGTCTCCATTTTGACATATAAAAAATTATTCGAAAATTTTTTGGGTCGGCTAAAGCCTTGTCAACCTGTGAATCCAGGCTTACTAGAAAAAACTGGCTGGCTACGCGCGTGATGACGTCATACTTAAGATCGCGGGCTTCAGTCTCTTCCACAGCACATACTCTATTGGTTACAGCGCATGCCCTATAGAGAGAGCTAGCGTATTAACTGGCTTTAGCGTATTCGTGTGGACGATTTGAAAACGCCACGAGTGAACGCGTATGTTTTTGAAAACGGAGAAAAAAATCTCCGTTTTCAAAAATATCCGGATACGTGTGGAGGGCCAAAGTTTAAACGTTGATGTGTTTTAATTCAATAGTTTTATTTTATATCGTGAAACTAGTTCACTATTTATTGAGTAAAGCTAACATTTGACGTTCACAACAAATTAAATACTTATAGAAAAAGCTTGTCTCAATGTACGTACCTAGAGGTGCAAAATAACATTGATGACATTAATTGAACTTATGTAACAAATTCGTGATAAAGCGTGCAGAAAGCGAATCGCTATTCCATTCGTATAAGTCGGTATTATTTTACAGCGGTTTTCTGTATAAAAATACATAAAAAGGAGGCTATCGGGCCAACAGCCTCGTTTCGGTGTATTTTCATACAGAAACCGCTGTACTACTATAAAGACTTGGAATAAGAGCTATTTTACGAATCTGTCAGTTGGCAGAGTATGAATGTTAGGATGAAATTTACAAATATAAAACACAGATTGTAAGAAACAAGCGTTAAGAACTAATGCCGCATTAAGATGTCGTAATATCTCTTGTTTTTCTTATTTTTAGAAAAGGTTTTAAAAATTCAAGTATTCTGGTGAATCAAACATTTTCTCAAACGAGGTTTAACATAAACTCGAGCTAATATGTGAAAAATACTTTATCATCGCTGTAAGAATGCTGAAAAGCTCACGCTTCGAGCTTTAGTCCGTCGTCAGAGCACCTTTGAGACCTCTGACAAAGGGCTAACGATCGAAGCGTCAGCTTTCAGTCTACATTGTTACGGCGATGAAAAATTATTTATCACATATTACCACGAGTTTGTATTAAATCGCCAACGCATTGAATAGTTTCTTTAAAAATTATTTACCTACGGGTAAATATTGTTCAGAAGAACTCATTTCGTAAAATTAGTAAGAACTTAGTAAGAACAAAAAATGTTTTCGTTATCACGATATGTAAAAACCAATGTTTTTCAAGCGCCACTTCTGTATGAATACTCACCTTTCTCTCAAATGTGGACCAGAAGGGCCGGCTTGTCTGAGAGTAAGGCTATGGATTAATAGTCAGTTAGATATGTTAGGGATTAGTTTTTTAGACGACTCCTGGACTAATTAAGTGATTATATTAATGGAGAAAAACAGTTGACAGGAAATTCCAGAGAAAACGTTTTAGAATGTTTTTAAAAGTTTCTTTCATTGGAACTATTAAGAACACAACCACAAGGCAGCAAATAGGTCACAAAATTAACTCAAGCTATTAAGAGCTTCAGAGTTTGACTGCTATTTTTTCAAAAGGCAAAGTTACTAAACGTTATGATACGATCTTCGCAATTATGAACAAAATTTAAGTATTTGCGAAAGAGAAGCTTGAAATAAAATAAGGAGAAGCCTGAAAAAATCAGAAGCCTGGAAAAAAATCAGGAATCATATTTAAGTAGCACAGATGGACCCACTAGAATTGACCTGCTCGCAACAGATGTGGCTTCATAGCACTGCACCAGTGTCCCAGAGGTCACGGGTTTGAACCATTTTAAAGTTTGACTTTTTTCAAGCTTCTTTTTCGCAATCACCGAAATTGTGTTTATAACCATGAAGATTGCCATTGCTTATAACCGCAGTGCAAAATCCGCCACAATAATTGTTCGACAAAGTTACTGTTTTGAACATTATCATGCCTGATAAAAGTTACTTTGCCTTGCAATTAATAACTTTAGCCACAAGAAAGAAGAGAGCTTAAAAACCATTACTGTTTACATAATTTATATTGAGGGATTACAAACTACACCAGAGCCATATGTATTCTTTTCACTTTTCACAAATTTAATTATTATAATCAAATAATAAATAGAGTCTTAACGGTCATTTTTACGTCTCTAATGAATTAAGTTACCATAAACATGAGAACATTCTTCCCTCTCCTTTATACAAATAAAGAAATAATTAAGTTTAGTTGGAAAAAGTATGATAAATAATGTAACAGTTAAAAAGACTGCAGCGTCATTTTGATCTTTGTAAAACTAGAATTTTATTTTAACAAGTAAATTTAAGCGTTAAGCTTTAATTAGGAAATTATTTTTAATTAATTACTTCAGCTTTCGCTCTAAAGCTACTATTACTATCGCACACAGGTAGAAGAATATATACCAGCATTAACCTATTCAGTATCTCTGATAGGTTCATGCAAATTCATCCATTCAAGTTCTGGGATTTACAACACGAATTTAAACTTTTCTAGAATATAATTTCAAATTCAAAAATTCATAAGTTTTCGACCACAATTGTGGCCATGTTCTCATTGGTCAGACTGGGATCAACTGAGACTTTAATGGACTGGAACGGCTTATTTGCCATGCCATTAGAATGGGAAACACCAAATTTTGGCTGTGGAGCCACGATGGTTTGTGATAAGAATGAAGGAGGTCATATTTATACAGGCACTCTGCTCATCACTGAACCATGACGAGGGAGATGCAATATACATCTATATCTATTTCCCGCAATATTCCTAGGGAACGTAACGCGGGAAGTCGGTCGGGAACTAATTATCTATCACTGTGCGGCACATACACGCTTTTTTTTATAAGAACCAGTAAATTTTACCGAGGCTCATTTTTATTAATTATTTGGCGATTTGAGCCTCAATTTGTTCTTATTTCTGTGAGCGACTTTTATTGAAGAAAGCAAAATAAAGCAAGGTATTGGAAAATGGAACGCCTTGCGCCACACATGTATTGTACGGCTGAATTTAGAGGCGAACAACCTTCATTGTTTGTTGAGCAGTCTTTACAGTGAATCTTTTTATGTTTATGCTGTATCGCTAAGCTTTAGTCAGTTTTCTACTACAAAAAACTTTACTAGTTATGAAGCCTCGGCCTAAGCTTGTTCTTAAATTGTTCTTAAATTTTGGCAAATTTGAGCCTCGTTGTAACTCTTGTTTGCAATTGAATATGAAAAAAAACACAGACACGTTTTTTAGCCCTTTTTGTCTGGAAACTGGTGTATTAATTAAATCATTAAATATCAATAATCGCTGGGACTTGTAAATTTCGAAAGGTGAATTTGTCGCTTGCTTTTAGAAAACGTAAAAAAGTTTAAAAATTTATTTTAATTCACAACTTTTAGCACAGTTCGAAAGCCACCTCTATAAACTTTAAATTTACATATGGGTTTAGGTATCTACGGTTTAAAACAGACGCACTGTATCGTTTTGACGCAAAACACCCCTTAAGTTATACAGTAACCTTAAAGAGGAAGTACCAAGTCTTCAAAACCAGGTAAGAAAATATTGGAATCGTGATTTTCCTTAACTACTATTTGGGAATAACTAGGAATACTCCTGGCCTGTACTAACCTTCCGATCAAGTTCTCGTCAACCGAGGCAGTTGCACGAGTATGTGCAGTGGGAAGTACAAACGCAGGGAAAAGATAGTGGATATGATTCGTAATGAGAAACTTCAGAATGAGTTCGTAGGCGAATAATCTTCCTTCTCTCCACTCCCAAGCCTCAGACACTAAACATTCTGCTGAGTTCTGGGATTCTGTTGAAGTTGGAAAAAGATAACATACAAACTTAGGCAAAGGGAGCTCAGTTTATTTAAGTGTTGAATAGGCCCCTTCACGGTTGTTGTTGCATCATGGGTAATCAGGACATGGATTACAGAGAGTCGAGTCGCGAACTAAGGATTATCAACGATTTCTCGCAAAATCATAAGTTGTAAACTCTCGGATTTTCAGACAAGCAAAGTAAGTACATACTCTAGAAACATGCTAGTTTTTGGCCAAATTGGCTGCAAATCACCTGACAAATTATGGGTTTCTGATGAAAATCTATTGTTTTTGAGCGAGTCAGTTCCACATGTTCGCTCTCGCAAACAATACATTTGCCAAGAGACTAAGACGGTTTTCGTGTAATTTGCAATCAAACACGCCAAAAATTGGCCTGTATCAAGGATTAGAGCTAACTTTGCCTGTCTGAAAATCCGAGAGTTTACAACTTATTATTTTGCAAGAAGTCGTTGATAATCCTTAGTTCATGACTCGACTCTCTGTAATCCATGTTCTGATTACCCATGATGCAACTACAACCGTAAAGGGGTCTATAACAAACACAAACTAAAACATTTTAGCACCAAACTACACAGTATTTCTATCGAGTTCATTTAGGATGGCTTGAAGGAGTTTCCACATTTTAATCACTTCATAGATGGTGCTATACCACCAGACTAGCTAGCTGGCTAAATCCTTTAACGAGGCTAAGTGGCCCATTGAAGCCGGTGCTTATCCCCGGTTTCTGTAGAGTTAAGCGGATGAGAGCAGTTGACCCCCCCTGTTCCACACTCGGCTGAACCGGGCTTGAACCTGGGACCTTGTGGATAGAAGGCAGAGATCTTACCACTGCATCAGCCACGCCACCGTTATACCAGACTAGAGTAGCTGATTAAAATGTCCTTGCCCCAAAGAACATTTGGCCAAGTTTGATGGCTTTACCGCATTCCCTTCTCCAGATATTATTTTTTTGTTTTTCATTTTTAGTGTTTCCGTCCGTCCATGCATGCCCATACCATAGGGAACGTACTACGGGACCAGGAACTGGTATATCACAATAATGTTTACAGTGTGTAATGGACAGCTAGAATTACTCTTTAAACACAGTTTTCTAGGTTCTCCGGTCTTCGTGCAATATATTTTTCAATGTGTCTTAAAAATCTGTGTCATGGCAAATCGTATGGGGTGGATCTCCCTAAAGATATGGAACGACCGGAATTTTCCTGCCTCTTGTAAGCGGTTATTTTTTTTCGCGTGTAGACAAATATCAAAAAGAAAAGAGTAACTTTTGAACTAGAAGCCAGGAGCTTGGTGGACAAATACACATTGTGACAACATATATAACAATACTATAACAATATCTTAAAATTCAGCGTAGTTCGTGCATAACATTGTTTTGACTTGATTTCAGTCAATGAATGTTAATAAGTAAAGATTTGTGTACAATCAAGAATTGCTCGTAGAATCCCTCAAGAATCAAAAATAAAAGTCTAACTCAGTCAGTCAATAAAGATTTCTGCTTATTACCACTGTGCAAACATTTATGGCGATCTGATGCGAACTGACGGGGCCTTAGTTCTTTTAGTCGCCTTCGGCTATGCACGTTAATTTTGAATATTGTGAATACCAATGTGTACGACAAAATTGCTCATAAACTTGCTCAAAATCCAGAAATAAAAAATCTAACTCCGTCAATCGATGGGGAATATCCCTTTGGTTCATTGTGGGAATTTTTTGTCGCGATCTGATGCGAACTGATGGAGAGTCAAGAAACGTCGCCCCTCAACAACAACAAAAACAACAAAAATATTAACAGAGTTTACGGACTAGTTCCTGGTCCAAAAATATCGAACTTTCTCGCAATGTGTTACAGAGAAACGTCACAGTCGTGAAATTGACATTTCTTGTGGGCAAAATCGATCTGTGAGGCTTCCCTTATAAAGCAAGGGAGTTAAGTAACATAATCAAAATCTAATATCATTTATAATATTATTTAGTTCGTAGAAACACAAATATTTCTCTAAACCGGCGGCTACAATGTGTACATCTTTATTGTAATAGACAATCATTATAAATTTTGACACAATTTAGCCTTTGACTACAAGGATAAAAGACGATAAAGAAACAAGTATTCAGTAATATAGTATACTGGTTTAAGCAACCTTAGCCTTAGCTTTTATTTTGAGGTCTAAAAACAGGATTTGCGGACTGATTTCTTTGATTATTACTAGTTTAATAACCTTTTTAAGTTGGAAGTGTTATTTTCAGATGGTTTTTTGCAGGAAATATGTTAAAGAGCGGACTAAGAATCAGATACTCAGATCCTTCTAGCTCTACCATGCACTGGTGTTAATAGTTGACTCCCTTGCATTCAAGCAATATATATAAACGTAATACACTATATATAAAATGTAAATTCTCTATTCGTTTCCTGAAAACGTGTTCTGTGTTTATGTAAAGCTTGCAAATTCAACTCACTCTTGATACACAGCATATACAACAGCTACGGCGAAAAGGTTGTGATTCTCATAGACAGCATCTACCCAGTTGTCATGTCGCTCATTCCACAAACAACGGCTTCCTATTCGAGCTCCTTGATCTTTCTTTTCACCGATATTTACCACACAGATGATCTTGTGGCGGAGAAATCCAAGTAATTTTACTCTTTTACAAATGTTTTGTGATATAGACTGGCAATAAGGTCCACATTTCGCTGGGTCGTATTTTTCGTTATTGTTAAGAGTTGACTCCAAAACCTTTAGCATGACCTCCTTCACTAAGACTTCGTCAAAAGGTTGGCCAGGTTCCAATTTATAGGTGTTTTCGTAGAAAATTTCCGGGGGAATGGTGTTTCCATGGGCAGGTGGGCCCTTGTCAGATCTTTCAAATTGTACGTGTTTGTCCATCTTGAGCGCCTTTCTTCTATCATATCTGAAAACAAACCTTTTATTTTCATAAGCAGCGTGTTTTTTACAAACTAAAAAGTTAATTAACAGGTGATAAATCACAGCAGTGTCAAGTCTTACTGTAAAATCAAGTAGGCTTTGTTCATATATCTTGCTATTGTCGCACCGAACTCGATTATTTCAATTTGGCACGGTGAAAGCGCGATGTATAAATTGATGTCCCAATAAAGTGCTGTGCGTGCCAGATGATATAGCACGGTCAATCTCACCTTGCGGAATGGTGATTAGTAACCCGGCTCAATTTATACATCGTGCCAAACTGTTGCACTCAAGTGTGAAATGATTTTAAACGAGTCCTACTAGGTCAAATTAAAGCGGCACAAAACAACAAGTATTGGCACGCAAACTTTTTTTGGTGTGGTATTGATGCGATGTATAAACCCCCACCGTGCTTTGGCCGCGCTATTACCGCGCCAAGTGGGATTAAGTTCGGTGCGACAAAACTAGGCCTTAGAGTTCAAAATCTGAATATTTAGCCTGAGCTGCCAGTCTGTATTAAACTAATTTACCGACATGTAAATGAATGCTGCATTTTTGAACATTCTGTAATCTTAAAGTTCCATTAGCTTTAATGACTGTTTTGTTTATGTGTAAATTGTCTGTAAATAGGACAATAAAACAACTTCAGGAGTGAATATCGAATAAATTATTTAGCTAGTATCATTAGTGGCCATGAGCGTAACTATCAATAACATTTAAACAAGACCAAAAACAAAACCAGTCTCCCTTATTTTATGAATGCCATGTCGGTGTTTCTATAGAAACAGTTTGTTAAATTTAAAGTCCGTGCTGCCTGTACAAATTATATTAATTTATAAAATGCTCCCTTATTTTACCATAATTTTGGCTGCAAATGAGTTGTACTACAGGAACAATAAACCGTTTGCATGAAAAGTGGTGGCGGTGGTGAGGTTGCGGGAGATAGCTCTGACCAGGAGTTGCAGGAATCTATCATAACTCCATTGGAGTTCTTTAATCTTTTCGAAAAGAAATTTCAAGTGACAGGATTCAGAAGTGCGTCTAAGGCTTCAATATTGACTTTGAATTTGAAGTCAGACATCATTTAACACTAACACTCAGCTTCACAGAACTCTCACTTTTTGGTACATCATGCAATAGACAAAATCCTATAGGTGTGTTCTTTATCCTGTGTGTGATATTTAGTTCATATTTGAAATTTGGCTGATGGACCAGTTCATACTTTGAAGAAGTCCGAAAACCCTAACATATAAAGCTCACAGCAATAAGAACAGCTCACAGCAATAAGAACAGTTCAAGAAGAAATTGAGGTTGAAGTCGCCACGAGATTATGAGCACTGTAATGAGGCTCGGCTAAATTTATTGCCACATTTTTTTTAAAAAGAGCGTGTGATTGTGGTCTTTTCCTGTCATTTCTTCAGGCCTGGTATTAAAAAAAGAACTCTGCTTTTTTCATAGATTTTTATTTCTATTTGAAGTATTAAAAGACTGTGTGGGAGATTGAAGAAAGAGTCGTGAGAGTTGCGATAGCGTTAATTTATGGCCATCATTTCATAATATTTGTTACAGTTGTTTTGTATTCTCACAGCTGTGTTTTATGAGCTAAAAAGCGAAATCCTATCACGAGTCGGTGCTTATCTCCGGTTTATGCAGTGTTAAGCGGATGAAAGACATTAACTTCCCCTGGACGGGACACTAATCCATCGCAGGTTAGCCCCCAGCAGAAGCTGGTACTCATTTTACCGACCTCAAGAGAATGGAAAGCTAAGTCAACTTTGGTAAAAATAAGGTCTCGGCTGAGCCCGCGGGATTTGAACGGTCCGGGAACTTGTGGCTGGAAGGCAGAGATCCTGCCAGGCTTTTCTTATGAACCTCAAATACTGTGGTGGGGGAGTAGACACGGGACGAGAAAATCAGATCCCAAACAACGCTTTTGAAATTAATTCCGGTCCCAAACAGTAGTGTTGGCAAAACGGAGTTTGAAGCATTACCATAATAGTATAGTACTTAAGAAATTGAACCGTTTATAAAATGTTACAGAACACTGATATGTTTTTTGTTTATTCAAGATGATAAAATAACTGCTTGGCAAAACACAGCCCGCTCTCTGTTTATTAGAGAAGTTTGTGATAACGTCAGAGAATTGCACAAGTTTTCGCTTCTTTTTATAAAGAATTTTCTAGTTTTTTAGTTTAACTATTTAAGGCTCGTTTACTCTACACTAAAAGAGTGGAACGGATCGTATAGAAACTGGAACGGATCTGATAAATGTGCTTGTGTAATCGAAGTTTTATCCGTTCCATTTTTATCCGATCTGCTCTCAAGAAGGAGCGCAACCGTATGCGGGACCTCCCTTTTGGGAACGGATCGGATACTGAACTTGATTTCGTACCCGTTCTTTTTCCTCTTGTTGCGCCGTGTACAGTCAGGTAAATGCTTTTAAAAACCCCTTTGGGTACCGAACTCCTTGATTTTTTCTCGGCCAGCAACACAAAAGCGTGTAAACAGACCGTACACGTTCTAGATCGTGTTGATTACGGACGGTCCAAATTTTTATTCGATACCTTCTTAACTTTTGCGAGTGTAAACGGTCATATTTTTAGGGGACCGTTACCTATTTTTGTTCTATCCGTTCCGTTAGGTGTGAGTGTGAGGTTTTAAACTTGCTTTTAAAAGAAGGACCAGTTTCAGACTTTGCATGAGTGACAACCAAAAATTTTTCGACGTCTTGGAAAACATACATTCAAATATGATATGAAAATAGAGTTTATTTCGCCGTGGCCTCAAGTGAAATCGATGCACAAACATTTTTGACGCCTTGTGTTATATGCTTTATATTACATTTCAGAACATAAGTGGACATTTTTTTGGATAAGCCTTGTGCTACTGAAACGCTTTTCTCGTGCTTTCAAACTTTTCGCTTGCATCCATAGCGATATAGATTCGAATAGATACACGATAACTATGAAGTATTTCTTATAATAAATAGACCATGAAAAAATGGAATCTCGTTTTTTTAGTCAGGTTATTTGTTGTCAACGCCACGACCCAAGGCAGATCCAAGTGAGAAAATTAGAAGAAAATTGGCTTTAAAAGATAGTGTTGTGTTGTGGCTAGTTTTAATTGGGTACTAAATGGTTTCGCACAGTCTGAAGACATTTGCCAGACGTTTCTTGTTCAATTGTAAATATAATTAGCAGAGTTTGTTTTCCGTTTGGCTGTCGAGCCCCAGCGCTAAAAAACAATTTCCTAAGTTTATATTACCACTAAAAAACGTAATTGTCACCGCAAAGTTTCATGAAATTTGTAAACTTAAAAATTTTGAGAAACAATGACAAACAAAAGACAAACAAAATGAGTGGTCACTTTGTTGGGTTTCATCAGCTGGTTCAAAAGTTAGAATGAATAACACCAATCATTTCTACTCTTCAAGACAAACAAAATGAATG
>JAODFW020942274.1:0-10946 GCA_027575235.2 Palythoa mutuki
CCTGCAAAAAGGCATTGGCTGCCACTTTGTGACCCATCCGCAACCTTGGAGCACGGCAGCATAGCCACATGGAATAAGCTGGGAATTAATATTTTTGAGGGAATAAAACAGACTACCCAGAGAAAAACTCTCAGAGTCAAATATTTGAGATCAACAAACCTCAGCTCACTTCAGCTCTAATGTAGAGCCCAGGAGATGATTCAAGGTCATAGAGGTGGGAACAAGTGATGACTGCTACACCAACTTGACTCTTCTAGATTTGGCTATGACCAGAAAACCACAATTTACACGAAAGCTACATCCTTTTGTTTCTAAGTTGTATGTATGAATTTTCTTCAGTTTGCTTGTCTATAAATGACATAAAGATTTATGGCTTCTTTAGTTCATAGAGGATAGCTATTCTTTTCACAACAACTCAAACACTGCTTACATAGTTATTGAAGATACCTTTAACAATGTGAAATGTAATAGACAGTGCCAGCTTCCAGCCAACTCAGTTGTAAAAACAGAAAGATATCAGATATCTTTGTTATTATAAGTGGTTCTATAATTTGTTCCAATTTGATTCCAAGAAGTTTCAAAAGAACCATTAAAAACATTTAACCTACAAAAAATCTGAGGAAAAACTAGCAAATTTTAACTTAAACAGACATAAAATTATTCCGGTCAATTGTTTAGCCTTGAAAACAAGTTGTTGTTTTCATGGTGGAAACACTCAAAATCACAACACTAAAGGAATAATTCTCAACTTTTTACTTAACCAGTAAAGCACAAAAATGGTTTATATCATGCTTCATTATTCATCTCTATGTTGTTTTTCCAATGTAATGACTATTTAACTGGTTTGTCTGACACATTACCAAACTCTGTGTGGCTTAATTACACCAATCAAGCACAAAACTTGTTTAGACTCTGCTCAGACTCGTAAACTTTCTCTAAGTTCTTATGCTAATATAAAATGAATAAAATCATTTATATTCTGTCAAGACCCATAATCTACCTGAGTGTATAAACTAGTAGTGTAGCTCTAAAGACTATTTCAGTGACAAAGAATATGACTAAGTGATGCTGTAAAGGTTAATAAAAACATATTGTCAAATGGGAGCATTATCATGAGAAACCTGAAAACTGAGCTTCAGTTTGTAGTATCATGGGAAATTTTGGGGGTCTGATAAGCTATAATCAGCAATAAACACTGATTGGCAATGATGCTTTCATGTCTACAGAATATAATATGTACACTACAGTATGGTTACTTAGTCATTATGCAAGTTTATATCAAATGTACTCGACTGGCTTTTCCTTCTCTGGAACTTCTTTCACCATAATGATGCAGTTGTATGCTCGTAGCCGTCTCCACAACTGTACATATACCTTGCACTGTACATACATGAAGACTAGACCACCAGTAAAACCTATTGCCACAACCACTAGTTTGGTCCAGAATGGCCAATCCAGCTCTCCATTCTTGATTTCTTGCGCTGTTCTCTCAATCAGCACCCAAAGGGACCACACAACACAGATAATAGCAATGATATGGAATGACACAGAACACATGATTTTACGCCGTTCACTTTTTGACATATCCAATGATTTCCACTGTAAACAACAGTAAAAATTAATATTTTGAAAATATAAGAAATAAATACACAAACATTGATATTATGTAATATCAAAATTGAAATCACAACTAGGATCTTTATGAAATTAAAGTTATTGGGAAAAAATTGGAGATTACGGGTTCCAAAATTCCTTTTAAATATTCGTCAATACAGGAAATTTAAAAGTTTAGTTGACTTACTTTTCTAAATGGTTTCATTGTGGATTGCATATGAAACTCATATTTACACAGTTCACATCTTTTGGTGTCTGAGCTCTTAATCCATTTCTGCAGGCAGGCTTGATGTACCCACGCCAGTGAACCAGAACACAAGCATGGTGATATCAAAGGCATATCTGCTTCAGCTTCACAGTGACATATGCGACATATTTCCAGGCACGAGGATGCCACTGACACACATGAGTCAGTCCGTTTCTGTTCTGGCTTCTCGCCAGTACCATTATCAGAGGTTTGCGTTTTTGAATTCTGGCTCTCCGTTTTGGGTTTTGAGTTCTGTAAATGGAAATACAAGAAGCTAATCAGCATAACAAAAGTTTAAAATACAAATGGAATAAAATTTAATTAAAAGTTTACACAAACACTTTCAACTAATTCATCATCTTTAGGTGTAAAAATTGAAATAGTAAAATAATGCATTGATATAGCTAAAGTTGTAGTTAACTATTTAATAGATGGTCTTTGCTAGCCTCAATGTTTTCCCAATACAGTCCTCTTGGGAAATAAGATTCTTTGTTTAAGCTGGACATTCTTTTGTGTCTTCTTCATTACCACCTCTGAAACAAAAAACCTTAGTTCACAAGAGGACTGTATTGGGAAAACATCGAGGCATGCCAATAAGATCTATTTACAAGGGGAAAAGAGACAAAGTGAATACTTGAACTTGGTTGTTTAAGTTCAGACAGAATTTGGTGATAAGAAAAGTTTCAAGGATGCAGCGTAAGGACCAGGAAGAGGTAGGAGTTTTAACTTTCCAGGTGAACGAGTGATTGGGATTTAACCCTTTGAGCCCCGAGCACGAAAAATGACGTGTTGTTAAATTCTCCTAACTGAGTTCCATACTTCCGATATAGGCAGTTTGGGAGAATTTGGCATTTCAACTACCACAGTTTATTTCACTTGATCAATTCCTTGCTTCTCATTACCGATTCTATTGTTTTGTTTGAGTTATGTAAGGAGAAGTTGGAGGTTGATAATTTGCCTGGGGCTATAAGGGTTAAGAAGTGATAGGCTGGTTCAGAAAATTTAGTTAGGTCTTGGTGTTCATTGACATGTTCTTCACGATTTTGTAATGATTCATTGATGTAAGGAATTTTGTAACTAATCACAATAACAACAAATATATTTCAAAGTAAATGATTGAAATGTGAGGAGAAAATTTGTTTTAATACAAAATAATTTAACCAAGTGAGTTATAAACAAGTATATCACGTACTTCAGACTTATTTTATGATCATTCCTTGGTATGAAACACATTATTTATAGCAAAACTACGTTAAATCAAGTTGCATTAAAGTTTATTTTAGACTTCTCTGTGCCGTCTATCTGCAACAATAACTAATGGAGCTAAATGATACATCATTGATGGCCTTAATAATTCCTTTATCCAAAAATGTACTTTTTTCTTTACATTTGGGCATTCCCTCACCTCCTGAACAAATAAATTCTTGTTGGGAAAAATTTTGGATGATAAACCTGTTAAAAAGTGAGTAATTGTTCCCGTTGGTAAGAAGTGCTATCTCTCGTAAATCCAGATAAATTAAGAGCAGCTGTACTGCGGCTCAAAAAAAACCCCTAAATAATCCTGTCACATAGCCTTATGGCTTAATTATGGAGTCTTCTATTAAAAAGGGACCACATTTTGTACAATCATGCAATTTCTTTGCAAAACAATTCATGGCAAATTTAACTGTCTACTGACGTTAAGGTCATACAAATAAAAAAAAATTGCTTTTTTATCAGTGCCCCTGTTGCAACTTAGCTGCCACATTTTTTTATTTTCTTTTTTAAATATAGAAATTATATTGGAAAATGTGTTTTTGTTGATCCATTCTGTGTGCTGACCCAAAATGACTAATTGTGAATCATGCACTGCAGAAAAGTAAAAAAGACATGCTCACTACTTTTACATCTCAAAATTTTCCTATGAGAAACTGGCAATCTTTTTTATTTGGCCTAAATATAAACGCAGCATTACACAAACCCTCAACGAAATTTGGATCAGAAAAAAATAAACACGTTTGTTTAATGGCTGATTTCTGTTAGTGACAAACTTGAGATCAACCACAAACTAAACACATTCTTTCCTTCAGATGTTCAACATTCTTGAAGGAAAATATTAGCCTTTTCATTGTTATTATACAGATGTCAGATGATATTTTAAAATCTACAGTATCCATTAATATATAAAACTGTCAACAACATCAATAACAAAAACAGCGGTGAGTAATTTAATCACAACCGAGAAAGTCATCTTCCAATAGCTAAATGGACCGTAATACGACCTTAAAGTTTTATCTCTTCAACGCAAAACATTACAACAATGTTTGAAGTTTTTACGTACGCTTTCATATTAAACAAACAAATTTTAAGTTCTGACATAGAAAATGAAATAGCAAAAAAATTACTCTCTGCTCTGGGAATAACGTGACAGAACTTCAAACCTATTTTAATAAAAAATTTCTAAAAAATAAAAATTTCTAAGTTGAAGTAAATATATGTTATATTTCTAGCATAATTTTTTTTTGCCAAAAATATTAAATTTTCGCTTTCGGTTCAAACAATTCGACACTCTGACTGGCAAAAAAATTATCTGGAGACACAAAGCAAGCAAGAGGAAAATGCTACCAGAACAGCGTTACTTTAAAGGTAGCAATCTAAAGAACAACATTTCAAAATATTTCTTCGAAATGAACTGAATATAAGTGACGTCTTTTAAAAATACAATAACACCGAAAGGATTGAAAAATTTAACCTGACATTAACACTTCATATCAGTACCGCCACTGAAACATTCAAACATTGCACCTATCAACAAAAACGTGACATATACACAGACAATACTAGGTCTATGCTATAAATGCATGTTTTTAAAATCGTGCCAGCAAAATTCGAAATATACATAAACCAAATGACTGCTGGGAGAACACACTCGCAACAGAACTGCTGAAACCTGAAAACTAGATCGATAACACAACTGTTTCTGAGTTATTAAAAAGTTTCAGAACAAAAAAAAATACTTAACTACAACTCTAATCCTTATTTTGTCTTAAAGCAAAAATGGACTACTGTTTTCAACAGACAGTTCCCCATTTGCATTGTTTCTTCCAAAACAAGCAGGAGTTACGACTGCGTATCCATGGAACAAACAGACGATTTCGATGATTATTTCACAAGACCATTCTAACTGCCTCGGACAAAACAGGGTCTTACCTTGCGAGTTTTGTTATTATTCTGCTGAATGGTGGCTGGATTTACTACAATTTGATGCAATGGCATATCTATTTAGCTTCTCCAACAAAACAACTCAGACGACCGTGAAGAACTGATCGCCATGTTTGCTTTTAACGCAGTTCTATTTAGTGACGGTTTTACCCAAATTCGGCTGCCTTTTATTCACTCCTTGGTATTAAACAAAAGTTTTGATTTCGAACTTGTAAAATTCCGGCTGAAAAACCGAAATTCCCCAGAAAAACGGACACCTTATCCGACAATATAACAAAATGGCCGACGTCTTTTCCACAGACACACAGCATCCCTCTGCAACAAGTAAATAACCCTGAAGTGACGCAAGATAAATAACGAACTCTGATTGGCTAGTAATTCATCGTACTGAATAATTAGATTCGCTCCACCGCACCCGGCCATCAGTGCAGAATAATGAAAAATACAAAGGTCTGTTTGTTGATAAAATGACATTTGAGTTTTAATTTTGAAAATATCACAACACACTGTAAACTGAACAACAATTACCGTATTTATTCCAATAAACGCCGCCCTCGAATAAACGCAGCACCCAAATCATAAAAAATTTAATAAACGCCACGGCGTTTATTCGAGTAAATACGGTACATAAAAGAGAGTACAAAAAATGCTCCAGACTCTGTTTGGGATCGATTTCTCATCACCATAATTACTAAATTAGAGAAGAAATGCAGTGCCAAAAAACCGCACATACATACATCTTTTACTTCGTAACTTCGACGAAAAATTGGTTTCTTCAGACGTGAGAAAAAAATGTTTTTTTTCATATGTAAAGATATCAATTTCTTAAATGTTTTTACCTTTACAAATCAATGAGACGAAAAACGTTTTTTGAAAACAATTAATTGTTGGAACTGATAACAATTTATTAAAAAACGAACAATTAATTATTAAAACTTGAGTTAGTATATATTTTATAGACTCCTGTTATTTGGCCATCGAAGCTTAATCAAAAATATAAGACAAACAGCAGTAATAAACATATTCGTGAAAAGATATGTTTATGAACTTAACGTTTCGTATGTTCAAACATACATTTTCAAAAGTATAAACCGTTAAAATTTTAAAATATGATATATAACCAAAACGAAAAAGTGAGAGGAATAGGTCCGAAAAATAACAATACAAACCTAGTAAAGTGACAGCTTAACTTGTCACTCGAGATATTTACATGAAGAGCTTATTTAAATTTTTTTTTAAAAAAACTATTACACAATACTTATATAAAAGTTAAAGCATACAAGCTTTCGGCTTGTTTAAGTTCTTGTATCAATAATGTTTCTTTAATTTTGCAATGTTGGTCTGTTCCGTCCGGATGCGAAAATTTCAAAGTGATCCCACTTTCTAATGTTATGTCCAGTGACTTTGATCAGCAATCGCAGAAGTATTTTCTGCACTACGGAGTGCTTTAAAATATTCCTTTTTCTATCGTGGAGCCGTCGCTTAGTTTTTCCTATATACTCTTTTTTTAATAAGAATATACTTTATAAAAATATTGAGGCTGAAAATCGCGAAAATTTAAAAATTTAAGAATAATGCTGAGGCTGAGATTTTGTTAAGAATATAAGGCCTAGGACAAACGTCAAACTTCACATGTGCCGAATGTAATGCAAATGAGGTAGAACAATAGAATTTGCTCATTAGCATTAGATTCGGCACGACGACGTTTGTCCTTGGCCTAATTTAATATATCTTTGCTAAATTTTATACGTCGTGTTGACTTTTTATTTAATATATCCTAATTTAATACAACATATAAATATGCTTATAATAAAATTTTTAAAGATATTAAGAAATTCTAAATAATTTTTGGTAAAAATGGCCAACAAATAACAATTTGTTCATGTACCATGTTAAAGCCAAAATGTCCAATAGTCGATTGACGTGACATGGTGACCCTGCTTCAAAGCGACTGAGATAGTACGTGATCGAAATGTACGTAACATGATACAAGGATGTTGCATAATGTATGAATGCTACCATCTGGAGACTCAGGAAGGCAACGCCATGCTGACAGACATATTCTATAGCCCTGTATTCTAAGAATATTTTAAGAATATTTTTAGCCTCAAAACGCCAAAAAATTAAGAATATTGAGCTTGAGTCTGAAAAACAATATTATTTATTCACTTATCCAACTGCAATAAATAAATAAATAAATAATGATAATAATAAGGTAGGAAGAAGGAAGGAAACTAATCTAAAAAGCGCACCAGACACCATACGAGGGATGCTCCCCATGCAGTAAACTAAGTTAGATAAAGAAAACATAAAATTTAGAAATACAACATATAGAGCGATAACAATAAAACCGAAAAAAAAAGTATCAATCCAAGAACAAATAGTGCTGAGGGGAAAAAGATGTGCTACTATCTAGCTATCTGTCTCAAAGATGCCAGGTTGCCACACGGTTCAAGTGCCATTGCTCTAAAAGATATAAAATATATCTAAGTGTAAAATTAAAAATCTAAAATTCTACAGTAAACTTACAATATAATATGCTCTTAGAGTAGAAATATGTATTACCGGTCAGAAAATGATATAACTAAGCTGTGAAAAAGATTTATACTGGCGGGTGTAAATAGGAATTTACAATGCAGTACAAGAGCCACTAATCATCACAGGAGATTTTTTAAAATATTCATGTTGACGTTAAGAATAACAGTGACTCCATAAAATTTGCAAGTTTATTAGAATCTATGGGATTTGTTCAGCATGTCAACACTCCCACTCATCGCCATGGCCATACGCTTGATTTAATAATTACTCGCGAGTTCAATACTCTTGTGACAAAACGACCTATCACTGACTGTTTTCTATCAGATCATTGTACTGTCTTGTGTGAACTGTCACTGCCTAAGCCGTCTCCGTCTGTGAAACAGTTCTCATACAGAAAGATCAAACCATCAATATTCAAGCTTTTAAGGAGGACCTACAACTATCTGATATCTGTCAAAACCTTCCTCAAGACTTGGATCAAATCGTTTCTTGCTACAACACAACCCTAGCTAGCTTACTTGATAAACATGCTCCAGTTGTTACAAAATCTATGACAATTCGTCCAAGGGTTCCATGGTTTAGTGACTCTATTAGAGAAATGAAGAGACAGTGCCGTAAAAAAGAAAGAATATGGAGGAAAGGTCGACGGGAGTCAGATCGACAGTCTTTCTTGAAAGCTAGGAACAATACCACACACATGATGGAAAGAGCCAAACGCCAATTTTATATTGACTTTGTTAATGAGAACAGCTCCGACCAAAGAAAACTTTTTAGAGCTACAAAAAAGCTCCTCGGTTGCTCAAGTGAATCTGGACTCTATCCTCCACACAAGGACTTAGCTAGCCTCACCAATGATTTTGGCAGGTTTTTTGCTAAGAAAATAATAGATATTCGTGCTAAATTGGATTCTCTCATAGCAAATACTTGTCCTACGGAAATAATCAATGAACCTGACGTCTCTTTCAAAGACTTTGAGCCAGTTACACAACAATACATAACTGAACTTATAGCCAGTGCCCCGAATAAATCATGCCCTAATGATCCAGTCCCAACTCAAATTATCAAAAACTGTGTGGATGAGCTAGCTCCAGTTATCACCCAGATGGTTAACCTATCTCTTCATAATGCTCATTTTCCTGACTGCTGGAAAGAAGCCTTAATAAGACCAATACTCAAGAAACCTAAAACTGAACTTGTATACAACAACTTCCGTCCTATCAGCAATCTTCCTCTAGTGTCAAAAATTACAGAAAAGTCCGTCGCACATCAAACCGTCAATCACATGACTAGTACTGGTCTTTTCCCAATATTACAGTCAGCCTATCGTCAGTTCCACAGCACTGAAACTGCGCTACTTAAGGTACACAATGATATCCTAATGAATATGAATAGTCAACAAGTTACTCTATTAGTATTATTGGACTGTAGTGCTGCGTTTGACACGATTGATCACAACATCCTCATTGATCGATTAAATTCTAACTTTGGGTTCAAAGACAGCACCCTACAGTGGTTTAGATCCTACTTATCTAACAGGTTCCAGCGTGTTGTTGTTGAAGGTGTGTTTTCAGAAAAATTCAGGTTGAACTACGGTGTTCCGCAAGGCTCTTGCCTTGGCCCGTTACTATTTACTATATATACCAGCCAGTTATTCGAAATTATAAAACGTCACCTTCCGCAAGCACACTGTTATGCTGATGATACTCAACTCTACTGTTCATGTTTACGCGAGTAGAATTCAGTAATTTATGTGATCCGGTTTATTGAAGAAATTACAACAACCAAAAAATGTCGCAAATTGTAAAATTTTGCTTATTTCATTGTCTTTTAAAGTTTGCTGTCAAACCGGGGCAAAGGTAGCCGCGTGCAAAACATTCTTCAAACCACAACTTATTATTTAATTGAAGGGTGTTCATTAAGAGAAGAAAGTCAAAATAAAACTTTTTTTTTCAATTTCTTTGCGATTAGTACTGACTATACATTACATATTTTGATCACCATGGAATCGGGTTACATCCTTGCTATTTTTTTCTACGTCAAACTTTAGTTTAATAGTTAAGTATTTGCTTTCACATGAGTTAATTACAAACTACAAAAACCAAACGAAATTCATGCATGTTTGAAATCTGTATTTTCCGAGGAATATCCAGAGCAGTGCTGTGTATCTCATGATGTATCTCATGATGTATGCTACCAGTATCCTCTTGTTTATGTTTCTTTAATTTAATTTTTAATTTATGTTACTTTCGCAGGAGCAAAATGTTATTTTATTATGTCTGTATTCTAACCTTATCTTTCATTTTACCAATTGATTTATAATGCAACAAACGCGAACATATCTTTGTAAAAGGCCTTGTCTCTGCAATACAAGCAATGAAAATCTTACTAGAATTATCATCTTGACTGAAATGCCAAATATTATTAAATGATACTTGTGTCATTAATAAACCTCAACACTATAGCGCCACAAACACTACTCCTAGGTACACACAAATCGCGCTTCATTTATTTATGATTACCACTATTATAACTTCATATATATTTGCGTTGATAGATATTCTTCACAGTGTCGGGGTAACGAGAAAACGCACCTTCCTTGAGGTCCAAAGGCCAGATTTAGTGGGAAGGTACTTGGGGGAAACTACTTCCAAAACGAACGACGTCATAGAGAAAGCGGAAGGCGGAGTCCTCTTTGTAGATGAAGCGTACCGGCTCTACTTCAAGGATTCTGAAAAGGATTATGGAAAAGAAGCATTGGAAACGTTGATGCAGGAAATGTTGGACAATGATCCAATTATGATTTCTGCGGTCTACCCGGAAGAAATGAAGGCCATGATAGCCTTGAATCCGGGTTTTGAAAGACGAATCGGGGCTACTTTTTTGTTCCCCGACTACAGCCGCAGGAGTTGGCAGAGATATTCTTTTCAAAGTGTCAACAGAGTGGCTTCAAGTTCGACAACAGCGTCAAGAAAACAGACGTCCAGCGTATGTATGAAGAGGTAGATCCTAAATTGAGATCAAAATGGAATGCCGGCCTTTGCTCACGCGTCTTTCATCTTGCAAAGGAAGCACCTGATTGTAACATAATTTCAGATTCTTTCAGAGTGAATGTAAATGACAAAGATGATATGTCAACGTTTACTAGGAGAAGTATCGGAAGCTTTTTCTAGAATAAGATGATGCAACTAAAGGTCCAATTTACCATAAATCACGAAAGGGCAAAATGAAGTCAAATGAAGTCACGTCAAATTGGGATATATAATTTTTTTTTCAGAAGGCATTTCCATGTTCATTGTGATATAACACTTTAAACACCATCTTCCGAAAATCAATTTGAGGCCAATTT